>VXBA01004772.1:21132-102921 GCA_013399895.1 Serilophus lunatus | reverse complement strand
GCTGAGTGGCCCGGCTCGGCGGGGGGCGGGGGGAAGCGGGGCTGGCGCGCCCAGGCGAGCTTGGCGCGCTCTGTCCGTGGGCGCGCGGCGCGGGCCAATCCCGTGGCAGCTCTGGGGCTTTGGCGCGTCCGGCGGATTAAAGGGACCGCCGCATCCCGGCCCTGTGGCTGCTTCGCTGCCCTGGAACTGGGGAAGCCCTTTCTCTTCTCAACCCTCGCCTCTGCCCGCAGCGACGGGCACAGCTGCGAGCGGACTTGCCGGCGGGCAGGGTACCACCGTTGTTTGACGACGCCGCCGCCGCCGCCGCCGCCNCGGCCGTTATGGCGCTGGCGGGGACGTTCGGGGAGTCGCCCCTTCCAGTGGCAGTGTCCACGGCGGTGGGGAACCCGTAGCAATAGAGCTACAGGCACCGGTCCCGGAGGTGTAACAAGTGGGTGGGAGATGTCGGCATGGGCCTTGAGTCGTGAATTTTAGGAGGTGAAATTCTGACAGGTGATACTTAAAGAACAAGACTTTTCAGTGGTGTCCAGAGACAGGACGAGGAGCAGTGGCCGTAAACTAAAGCATGAGAAGTTTCACCTCAACATAATGACGAACTTAATATTGAGCATGGCAGAGCACTGGAACAGGTTGTCTAGGGGAGTCACGGAGCCTGGTCCGGCGACATTCAAATCCCACCTGGACACATTCCTGTGCGTTCTGCTCTGGGTGTGACCTTACCTTTGCAGGGAGGCTGGACTAGATGATCTCCAGAGGTCCCTTCCAAACCTAACGATTCTGTGATTCTGTAAAGCTTGTGCAAATCACGAGTTTTAGAATATTACCAAGGGGCGGAGGTTTTGGGGTGTTCTGTTTTGGCTTTCTAATTCCTTGCCCCTGCCCTCCTCCCCCACCCAATCTTATATATCTGTTGAGGTATTTATTCACCGTGATTTACTAAAACAGTATCTTAAAATCTAGTCTTCCACCCTGCACCCTGTGAAATGGAGACCTGGTCTAGTTTCTGGAGCATGTTATCCTAAACAGGGAGGCTACAAGGTCTGCTTGGTTGCGAGGCTCCCCCAGCCACAGGAAACTGAACTGTGTTGGCTTTAATTCATCTGAGTAAGACGTTTGTCTGATGTGTGAAAGAACTGGTGTTACTTAATGGTTTGGAAATGGCACTGATGTAGATTTAGTGAATGAAAACATATGTTCCGTTTTTAAATTTGCAGATCATGACTCGTTTATGAATTCTTTTGAAATCCGGTTACTTGAAACTAAAATGGATTTAGCCGGTTTTCTGTGTAGTTTGGGTTTTTCTAAGCAGTAGAACACGCTGTTCTAAAGCAGCATTATGTTATACATTAGCATATTCAAATAGCATTTGATGTGGCCTTTTAGGCTGAAGTTAACCTAGTAGCATTACATCAACACACTCCTTGTGCCTTAGTGCCTTACCATGACAATGAATTTCTAGCTATTGCTTGAAAATAAGAGTAATTCCCATTTCGTACATTAATAGCTAAATTTTGAGGCCAATATCAGGTGCACAGACAAGTCATAGAGTGTAACACTTGTGAGATTTTTCACCTGATCAGTTTCGTTCTTCCCGGTTTTTATGCTGCAGACTGCTGCCTTCTAAGAGCGTTAGTAACCATCACTGCTGACAGGAACAGGAAAGTGCAGGGAAGAGGAAATCTGCAGCATATGACTACTGCCTAACTGGCCTCTGGATAATGGAAAATGCCTCCCAGAAGTGCTGTAGTACTGTATTAACTATCCATTCTGAGATCGGCAGCCCTTTCATTGCGAATTACAGTTTGGTTTGCAAACTAAGCAAAATTTTGAGGGGTTTTAGTCAGTTTGAAAAAATAGTCCTTTTTCTTGTTCACAGTAATGGTCTCCCAGCTTTTCATAGTCACTGTTGAAGCCCTACCACTACTATGCCAGGTCAGACCATGCTTACCAGGCCAGAAAGAAAATGCTGCAGCTTGTAACGTTTGTTTACAAAATGAGCAAACAGGTCACCCCATGCTTGGATCTGACCCCCTTAAAATCTTTCATCCCTAAAAATAAACCATGGTAAACAGTTCTGGGGAGACAACATCATTGTAAAGGAGTGGTAATACAGAAAAATCTGTTAAAATCTATTGGGGGAAAAGTGACTCAGAATAATTGCATCTGAAATCCAGACTGCAAATATACTTCATAACTTTCCAAAATGACCTGCTTAATGCTTCAATTAGTACATGTAGATGCCGAAGAACTCCGCTGACAGATGGAATTAATGTTATGGCTGGTACACAGAATTGTAGACACTGGGAATGGTGCAGTGCATTGTAAGCAATTATTTAACCTAGCATACAGTTTATATTTTGTGATGATATTTGGGAGCTTATCAGATTAACTTCTTTACATGGTCTTGTAAATTTTTTATAATGCCAAATAATGGAACTTTAATGGAGGCAGTGCAAGAGAAGGAAGAGGTGAGTTGGTGCCAATTCTGGTATTTTAGCTATCTTGAACAATAGAGTTCCGTGTAGTAATACCAATAACCATAGAGAAGTGAACTCACTTTCCAGATCTTGCTACTGGAAGAGGAAGTGCACATACAGAATGCGTGCGGCTTAAAAGACTTAAAACATGCTGCTTTCCAGTATGCAGTCATTAAACTGATACGTCCATGTAACATTATGTAGAAACAGTACTAATGTAATCGTCTGAGCTAAAGTGTCTTAGCAATATTAAATGTTTGTTCTTTGTAGTATTTTGATGCTATACTACTAGCTTAACACATTAATGTTTTGGTGTTGAAAAAAGAAAAAGTTCTCTCTGAGAGGTAAAGGACCAAGATAATTAAGCATGTATAACCTACAGTCAGATCAAATCCTACTTATTGTAACAAAGCACACCTTTTATCATACACAACATAATACAGAAATTGTGAAAGGATAGAAAGCAAGGATTCAGGAGAAAGCAAGGAAAAAGTACCTGTGTTCTCTGTCTAATTAGACTCAAGAAGGATATGATGACTGTAGAGTTTTGGGATAATAAACTCAGAAATAAAGAGAACAACTAACTCTTTGAAACAGAACACAAATACATGACAAATGAAAAGAGGTACTTTACCTACTAAAGCATGCTTCAACCATTTCTATTGATACTTCAAAATTCAGAAAACTGAGAAGGTGATGGCCTTTAGGTAAATAGAAATATTTAATCACACTGCATGTAACCTAATTGTATGTTATAATTTGTAACTTATTATATAAATTAGCAATAGTGATAATATCTTTTATAATATATTTAGTATTATTACATCTTTCAAGTTTTACTTTACAGCAAACCAATATATTAATACAATAAAATTTCTTATGTTAGCAGTTCGCTTGAGGTCACATACTGAATGTTGTAGAGGGAAGGAAAGAATGAAATAAGCATGCCCATAACAAAGATAAATTGCCATTGATTCCTGTGAAGGTAGATTGAAAGAAATTTCCCATCTAACCATTGAAATTCCACCATAGGAGCCACATTACTGCCCTCTGAGACTTTTAGTGCTGGGACCAAGGTCTGTTTGCAGCAAGTGGCTCCAGTGACTTGTGGAGTGCCCCGTTTGACTCCTTATGCACACCACACATGCTGTTGGACAAGTTTCCATTACCATCTTGGCCCTGGGTTTCCCATAGGAGAGTCCCAGACACCTGCTTCCTTTAATTATCGTGATCGTGATGCAGCAACTTGAGTTGTTGCAAAGGAATCCTCGGGCTTTTATACTCTTACTGTCTCCACTTCCCCTCTTCATGCCCCTAGGACATGTCTCTTGTTCCAGTGGTGATATTTGGTCTGGGGTCTTCTTGTTGCTCATTGCGTCCTACAGGGCAGTCTCTGGGTGACTGGCCGTCCCAACCAGCCAGCACCACTCATTCCAGGGGCTCCAGGTGCTTTGTGCCAGCCAGTGGACAGTGCCCAGCTTGCATAGTGCAGTGTGTTCCTCAACAAGTTCTTACTATATACATGTATTTTTGGGGATGTAGCTCTTTACTGTTTGGCCGAAGACTTCATGTAGCTAATTTTGTGTAGTAGAATTGCTGTGCTGGGAAATGTGTGTCGTGGCTAGACCCACTAAGTGACACAGTGTTAGCCTCTCCTGGTGCCCTGCCTCACAATGGGAACTTGAGCCCTGTGGTAGATTCAGGATGTTTCTCCTTCAAGCAGGAGAGTTTTAGGCACTGGAGAAAGAAACGTCCAGGAATGAGGGAGTGGCTTTAAGAGAGGTCAGGGCGAGGATGACCCTTGCTGGTGATTAAATGCTTAGTTGTGAAGGTCAGAGAAACGCCAGCCTCAACATGCAATTCTGTCTTCTGTAATTAGGCATGTTTGCTCCCTGGAATAAAGAAAAAAAGCAAGAGGTCTTTTGGTAAAGATGCCGTATTCCATGTCTACACCAGCTTGGTAGGCTTGTATAGGATTGGTGTTCAATGCATGTGAAAAATCCACTTACAAGCAGAACCTGGATGAAGGAGAAACTTCAGCAGGCAGCCCTCATCTTAACTGAAGAAAGGTGAGTAACCTGGTGGTATCAGAAACCTTAGGCACCTGTGCTTAGCACTGCAAATATGAGGTTGAGGCTTTGCCTGCAAATATGTTACCATACCAAATCCATCACTGTTCCTTATTTGTTCTAAAAATACAGAATATTTGGTTTCACATCAACTGTAAAATTCAAGCCTTCTTGGTCCAGCTCTCTTGTTTGTGTATGTAACTTGAAAGTCACATGTTGATTGCACATAATTAAAAGCTGCAAATTAAGAGATTGCAGATTACTTTCATCTATCATGCAAGACTTTTAGTCAGTTTGGGGTTTGAAATCTCTATTACAGAAACTTGGTATTGATTGACAACTTAGAGCATCAGAAAATGAAGAACTTTCTGTAAAGGTTTACATTAATTTTAGAAGACAGAATTTTACAGTTAAAGATGATATATTTGTAACAAACACTATTTTTGCCAGTCGTTGTGCAATCTGTCTGGGAATTTAGACTTTGCTCCTCCCCCCCCACTTTTGAAACTCCATGAAAGCAAAGCCAGGTTCCACAGAACACCAAATCTCTAATCTTACTGCTGAAGTATTTCTAAATTCCTCATATTCATCCCTCTCCAAAGATACTCTGACCTTCGAAGTGCCTAATTAAAGCTGCAAGCACATTACAGTCAATAATGACGTCCTTTTGTCTGTTGTCTTTCACATACAACATAACTTCAGAAGGCTTTTATTGAAACTTGTAGAATACTTGAATCAAAATAGTGTTTCAAAAATTTCTAAAAACATCCTGGGTACAATGTGTGCTGAGGAAATTTAGTGTGGATGCTGCAATTGATATTAAAGGACTCCAAAAAGGCTTGCAAAAGATTTGATGGGGTTTTTGGTACTCCATAAATGTGATGGTGTTAATTTGTTACTGCATCTTAGAACAGGACAAAGTAGCTTTCCAATTCCATCTTTTCACTGAAAACACATGTAGTTTCATATTTCAACCAAATAAAACAGCTACTCAGAGGCAAGTACAGTTGATCTAAGTAAACAGTTCTTATACAATATTTTATTACTTTATCCTGTTCATGAAAATTTCTTTGGAAATTTTGTTGATTATGGCTAGCTACTTTTCACAATATAAGGACTGTGCAGAAATAATGATGATACATTCCTTTTGCTGAGTTAAGATTGTTCTGCTTTTAGTTTGAAGCATGTCAGAGCCTGAGACATTTGACTCAGCTACCGGGATTTTGTAAAGCTCTTTGTGAGCAGACCATAGCCCTAACTTAGTTACTGTCAGTAATTCCATTGATACAAAAGTGCGGTATCTTGAATGAGGATGAAGCTCGAAAGGGTACTGTCAGATTAAATCGGTTGTATTCTGCCGCAAGTGTGCCCTGCAGAAGTGGGTCTATGTGAAATCCAGGAGAGATGCAGTGAATAACCTGTAGAGGATGCACCGTATTTTGTTTTACCATGGTGTGCGCAGAGTTACCAGCACTTCAAAACCGAGGGAGGAGACAATTGTTATGCTGACAGGGCTGTCTTTAATCCTGCTTTTTGAAACATAGCAAGGCTTCTACTTTAGTTTCAAGGTCCTGTGATAAAGATAAAATTAGTTTCAGAGCAAGGTCGTATGTACAGTGAAGTTGTCACAATAGAGGAAGTGTTAGTTTCCCACGAATGATCAGGGTAAAAACAGGCTCATCACAGAAATCACCACTGCAATTGGCATTCTCTGGGCAATTGTGGCTGAAGGGCTGAGATTTTTTTCACAGCATGCGTTTGGTGTTACTGCAGCTGATAGAAAAGGGCAGGGATGCTGCTTGTCCTCTGTGGGAAGAAAACCCCCCCAAAACCAAACAACCACCTTGCTGAGTCTCCTGTAGTGTTTGCCCTATTGCTCATATTTTAGCGACATTAATTTCGAGGCAGCAAAAGGACTTGCAGCTCAGCCGAGGCATAGCTGGCTGGGGCGGTGACCTGCAGTGACCTGCGGAACAGGCTCACACCGGGGAGCCTCCGTGGCGGCCGGGGAGCTCCATTCGCTGCTTTAGGTGAACCGAGCAGCTCTGCGAGTAAAACCTGGGGACGCCGACGTGTCACTGCGGCGCTGGGACAGAACTGCGCCGCGCATGCGGTGCTTTGTATCGGCGGGCCCCACACCCACAGCACGGCGCCGACTTTCACCGACGCCACTTTGTAGTGGACGTAGATCGTACCAAAAGCGCCCGCGATGACACCGCGTCTGGAGCGCTTCCTAAGCGGCGCCCCCGAGCCGTGCTCACGCGGGCCGGGCCCGGCCGGGCCGGGCGGGGCCATGGCAACAGCTTATGAATAACTGAGCGCGACACCGCCCCTGATTGGTCAGGGGGCCGGGACTGACTGCCCCGTAGCTGCGCGTTAATTGGTCACAGCTTCGCGTTAGGGGCGGGGCGAGGCGGTGTCTGACTCCGGATTGGCCGCTCTGTTTATCATTGNCCGCCCGTGCTGCTCTCGCCGCTCTCGGCCGTCGGGAGGCTTGTTTCGGCCTCGCGCGGCAGCCCCGGGCCGCGCTGCCCGGGCGGAGAGGCGTCGGCGCGGGCCATGAAGGGGATGGTGGGCAGCCCGGTGGCCGCCGTCATGCAGGAGAGCTTCGGGTGCGCCGTCGCCAATCGCTTCTACCAGCTTCTGGACGACGAGTCGGACCCCTTCGACATCCTGCGCGAGGCCGAGCTCCGCCAGCAGCAGCAGCAGCAGCGCAAGAAGCGGGACGAGGCGGCGGCGGCGGGCAGCGGAGCCGTGCCCGGGGGCAGGTCGGGCGGCGGCAGGCGGGAGCCCCAGAAGGAGCGCCGGCAGCCGGGGGGCTCCCCCGCGCTCGGAGAGCCTTCGCTCGCAGGTACGGGGCGGGCGGCGGGTGCCCGGCGGTGCGGTGCCCGTGGGGGTCCGGCAGGGGCGGCCGAGGGCTCCTCTCCTGCTCCGCCTCGGCAGCCGCGGGGTCACGGCAGGGCTGGGAAAACTCTGTTCGCCGCGGGGCTGTCGCAGGGCAGCGCACCTGGGAGCGCCCCCGGTCGGGGCAGCGGCACCGGAGCGGCCCGACCGCCCCTTGGCCCTGCTTGGGCACGGCCCCAGGTGGGGCGCTCCCAACCCAGAAAGAAGGCCTTCGGACGTGTAAATGAGAACTTCACCAGCAGCCCTGAGAGCCAAGGGCTAGTGTATTTACTTCCCCTGCAGCATCTGCAGCTTTCATGCTGGTTTAGCAGACGTATTGGTGCCTTTCGTCACCCTGGCCATTATCCTTCAGTGTTTGACACTTCCAGGCTTGTTTACTCTGTCCCTGTGAGTTTTCCGGCATTTCAACGTCTTCAGGGTTCTAACGTCCCCAGGGATCTGTGCTTACTTTACCTTAAGCTTGCATCGAAGCACCTTATTTCCTGGGTGAATTTTTCAGCAGAGTGTTCAGGAGTGGTCGAGGTTGTATGTCCAGCTACTAAGTTTTGATGCATAATGTTGTTTGGGGAAGCAAAGCGTTTGATGGCTTCTGTACCAACCAGTCTGGCAGGGTGCTCTTTGCAGCTGAATTCTTTGCCGCACTTCATCTCCTGGCACGGGGAGGTGTCTGTGTGTCTCATTGTTACTACTTACCTCGTACTGAGCTTCAGGTTGCTGGGTTCAGCGTCTAAAGTGTCCAAGGACCAGGTGATTGTTTCCAAGTACAGAAGTTTTCTCTGCAGAAGACTCTGGTTTCATCCACTAGAGCTGTGAATTTCAGTTCTGCTGCGGCAAGCAATGGAGATTAACACATAACCTATTGTTAAGATATTTTAAAATCACAGTAATTTAACTGCGTGTTTTGTCATCCTAGAAAAAGGCCTTTGAATTGGGGTTGTTGCTTCATCAGTGTGTGCCAGTGCCACCAATTCTATTGCTTACACTCAGTCTTATGCTGTTCCCTGCAGCAATTAGTTAACCCTGTGAAGCAGAGATTCTTTCAATGTGAAATACATGCTGGCTAACAAATATCTTAGGATGTTATCAACAAATTGTCCCTTTGGACAGTCATATAAAACCCATCTTTTTGAGGTTCCTCTGCAGTTACATGACTTTTTCAGAGATTACTGCCTGTAAGACCAATACCCACACTAGTAACAATTTATTTTATTTAGAAGGTACTTTTCTGTGGTTATCAACAGAAGGTATAGGAGTCTATTCAGTGAAGAGCAAAGTCTTGAGTTTTGATGAAAAAGTTTTAAGAAGAATTATTTCTGCAAAACACACTTTCTTTTTTAAATAAAGTGACTATCCTGGATTTTGTGTGTGCTATATGTTTGCCTTGGGCTTGTTGAAAAGTGAGAGCTGTTGTATATGTGCTCAGGATGCAAACCAGAGTAGATAGTCAGGACTTGGTCTTGAGTGTTCCTCCTTTGGATGTGCTGTCTTGGCAAGCCTGCTCTGAAGGGCAGAGATCACCTCCTGACCTAAGGCAGATACATAGTGACTGTGTAGCTGACAGATACAAAGTGAGTGGCATGTTAGAGGAACAATCCCGTTTTTTTTCTTGGAAGGCTGGTGGTCGGCTTATTATTTGGGCCTTACCAAGTTCATTTATTACACAGGGTTCAACCAGAAAACTTCTGGATTCTATAAACAACTCAAGGGACTATCAGCTTAATGCTTGAGCATGAATAACCTCTCGAGGAGGTCCTTGAACCAGCTCAGTTTGGCATAAAGCTTCTAATGATGGATGCATTGCCAGAAGAGTGCATCTCTGTTTGAGGAAATAAATAATACTGATTAAAATTACTAAATTGGTAAACTAATTACTTTTATTAAAAAATCATTAAAAAAATTAAAACAATCAAACTTTATAAAGACTTTGTTTCCAGACTTTCATCATGATTTTTTTTTTTTCGTCATGATTTTGGGCATAACTACCTCTAACTTTATTTCACTGATTACAAATTAAACACATTAAAATAGCATCTAGACCAGCCTTAACACCTGGATCAAGTTCTGCTGGTATTATGGTTCAAATGAAAAAATTCACTCTGTATTGTACTGGTGTTCATAGAGTTGTCATATCACAGAACAGGATTGAAAGGCCCAGGTTGAAAGGGATCTTGTAGGATTGTCTGGTCTAACCTCTCCTGGAAAAAGCAGCCTTGAAGATCATGTGCTACCCTGTTCAGTTGCATCTTGAAAGCCTTCTGCGACAGGGACTTCACCTTACCCTGAGGAGCTTGTTCTGGTGAATGATACCAGTAACAGAGATGAAATCTCTCCTCATGTATCTTGTCCCCACTGTTGCTCCTTATCTCCATGTGGCTCCTTCTGAAGAGAGAGCCTTCATCCTCTTTGTAGCTTTCAAGTTTTGGGATACTGTGATGTGGCTTCTACCAAGCCTTTCCCAGGGAGAAGAGACGTGGCTTTTCTCCTAAGGCTGACTCTCCAGCACTTTGATTATCGTTGCAGCCCTCTTTTGGACATTCTCCAGTCTAATAATCTTCAAAACCCTCCTTTGGACTGCCTCCAGACTCTTTTATGTAACTACTAGAGTGTTTGCTTGTTTGAATTACAAATCATCTTTTACAAAGTTTAATGATTTTTGTTTTATTACAGTATTGTTTCTTGAGCACATTAAGTCCTAAGAAGCCTTACCTTTAGAAAGACTCAAAGCAAACCTAGTCTTCTATCTTGCAATATAAAAAGTTTTACAGTAATCAGAGATTTTTTGTGGAGTTACGTTTTGATGTTAGAGTGGAAATTTACTCATAAAGTTCTACAAGTTGTCATTTTGTTTATATAGTTCTTCATTGCCTTTTTCAGAGCAGCTTTTACTACCTCTTTAAGAGGACTTTGCCTGGTAATGCACTATTTTGACTTTTAGAATCCAAACTGTTTATTATGAACTGACACAACTGTAAGGAGATAACTTTTTTTATCTTTCTTCTTTAAGGGGAAACGGGTCTCCTATTTCATAGCCTACCAAAATCTACACTTTTGACTTAATGATATATTTTTTCTCTTCTGCTGACTATTGTTTTGTGATTATTATTTTTTTAATTTTTTTTTTAAGACTAGTGGCTGAGGATCTGGATAAAGATTCGTAGGTATTGCAGCTCTTATAGTTGCCCCACTTAATGTTAACTCAGTTCATTCTTACCACAGTGACCAGACTGCATTTGCCAGCTCTTTGTTCAAAAGGCTGAGTTGCAGAGCTTGCATTCTTTACTGGTCCAGGCAAATTAAATTTGTTGATTATGCAGTAATAAGCTCTGTTCTTTTGAAATCTCTAAACCTTTGTTGCTAATACGTCTAAAAGGTTTTCTCCTTTCATTTACATTTGATGACTTCAGTAACATTTATAGAATAGTTCCTGAATACTGTTTGAATTTTCAGCTATGGTTTTAAGTTAATATGGCATGGAAAGTTTCTGGGAAATTTTGTCTTAGACTGACTGTAATTTTCTTATTTTTAAACAGTTTATCCTGATAGCATTCTTTCAGCTACAATGTCATAAGGATTTTCTGGAGGAAAGCCGTAGTAGGCAAATATGTAATTCAGTGAGTAGTGTCACACATGAAAGCAAAATAGCATACAATAAAGTCTAACTCCATGTTTCCATGTGTTGCATACAACAGCTTAAGCCTTTTTTTTTTAATATTTTGGTATACTCTATGTTCTGATATGAATCTTCTGAAAATTAGCTGATTAGCTATGCTTTAGTTCACAGAATTAATTGAACTTTGGTATTAAAATCATATGGACACACACATTCAAACGGGAGAAAGTAAGATTGTTTGTGGAGTCTTCGATCTGCCACACTTTGGAGTGTAGCAAAATAAGTCCCTGGGAGTGTGAACTTCCTTTTACTATTGCCAGTTATGCGGCTTTGTTTTAAAGGAAGATTAATTGTCTGTGTACAAGTTGTTAAAGAAATTTCTTCACCCTAGGTTTCCCACACTCGAGTCTGACATCAAATTTCCAGGGGAAAAAAAACTAATAATTGAAAGGTTCTGCAACATGGACAGCTCAAGCTAGGTGCTTTCTGAGAGGAACCTGGAACAAAGAAATCACTGGGATAGTATAACCTTACAAACTATTCACCTGTTCTTCACACGCTTCACATGCCTTTCATGCACCTCTTACTCCAAGAGTGGTTTTTGTTTTGGAGGCTTCTTGTTCCTTATCACATTCTCTCGGTATCTGGACGGGTTCCTCCTTTTGCAGATAGTCGTGGCTTCTTAATCTTTTAGTTTACAGTGGTCTCAGAGCTTCCCTTTGTTTGTAACTAAACCATAGTACAAGACTAGTTCAGCATTTCAAGGTAAAGCTTCAGCAAGATTAGCTACTTGTGCTAAGCAAAACTGCTTGGACGAGAGAGCCCATTTGAAAGAATTTATTAAGCTTTCCTGCTGTTGTATCAAAAAGAACTCATGAAATCTCTCAAGGTGTGTAACTACTATCCATAATCTCACATACAGTGTTATTACAAGTAACAGGCATAATATCCCAAAGCTTTAACAGCAAAACAAATATGTACCAGAGCAGTATATGACCCTTCCCGTTTAAGTTCTAATTTGGATTTTTGTGAAAATACTTCATCTCCAGGGTGTGTATTAGATAAGGTATCGTGTTCCTGTATTTTATGTACCATTGAGCACGCTTTCTTTTTTCTCTCAAACCTTTTTTTGCATATATAGAGCACTCTGCATCAACTGTTCATCTTCATCCAAGAGGTTGGTCCTCGGTAGAATTGTTTTCCAAACAGTACTCCTGTTGATGACAACCCTAGATGATGGCAAGGGGTATTTCCCAACATCACATAATATCCCAAAGTACTATTCCTAAACTTCAGACCATTATTTTATTTTACTTTTTTTGCACTTTTTCTGAGCCTTTTTTATGAGCTGGACAGCTTGAAAGCTTAATGGCTACCAAAGCATTTGGATTTCAGATCCATTAGAGATATTACTTTCTGCTGAAGTAAGGGACTCTCATTCTTTCCATAGCATACCCATTGCATGACACACTTCAAAAGCTGATTTAGAATCAGTTTAAATAGTCACTTGCTGGTTGTGTCTCCACCAGGCAGCTCTTGCTAATTCAATTAATGTGACGTCTTGGGCTGTCACCAAGGGTTGTAGAGGTTTCTCCTTGCTGCATAGCATGTGTGATAGCATGTGTGTTGTTTTTCTGTTTATGCAGTATGAAGATCCATTGGTGAGTAGGATTAGATCTGAGGTCTCTAGAGGCTGATTTTGCAGATCTTCCCATAGATGGCTGGAGAGAAACACCTCATTAGTCATGATGCAGCTCACTGTTGGAAGGAAAAAACAGTAAGATTGCTGAATTCAAAACATTTACATCTCTTTCGAAATAATATTAAGTGAATGATTTTAAATTCAGAACAGTGTGTGTTTTGAGGGGGCAGTGATTGTGTGGAATGTTGTTTAAGAATCAGTTCCATTTCATGTGGCACACCTACAGTTGTTGGATGACCCAGAACAAATACTCCTGTTATAGCTTGGTAAATCTTAATATTTCTCTGGACTCCAACATGTAGACTCCACTTTTTCTGCTGTGGTAAATTCTTTCCATGGTTTACTTGAGTCCCCTAGTTCTGGTATTTGGGTTCTTCACTGTATCTAAACCTACTGTACCTAGACAATTCCTAACAATTATTTTCTTTGTTGCTGGTCCAGGTGTTTCTGCCATAGCCTGGACATATTTTGAGTCTATTATTCTTTGTCCTTTTGTTACTAATAATACTAAATATTTTACTGTCTGATGACACAGCTGAAGCTTGGAAGTTGCTTAATTCCCTGAAAATATTGTCCAGACTGGTGTTTTGATGCATCCTCATCCATTCTGTTCTTTATGAGCGGTATATGACTATTATGTAGTTGTGCACCTACTCTTAAATTACCTTGTGCCAGATACCTGTTATACCTGTTTGAATGCTCTTTTCATCTTCTTGGGAAGAAGGATACCGTTTTAGAGTTGGAGGGCGTTTTCTCCCTTTGTTTTTTTATTTATGGGCTAAGCCAAAACTAGCAGTTGTGTGTCGGTGCTGATTTTACCCTACAGCTTTGTGGTACAGATTTCAACATTTCTGTTAATTTTGTTCCCTTTTGTAAGCTTTTGATGATCACACTCGTTCCCCTAATTATTAGGTCTGTCTATCTGTCTGTGTAGCTCCACATCTAGGATCTGTAAGAGATCTCTCTTCCTAGGAGGCATGCAGGGGAATCTTCTGCCAATGAGAACCTTCCTCAAACTCTTATTCCCATCTGCTCCTTGCAGCAGTCCCTCAGCCTGTGAATTGCGTGCCACCTGCCACTTTCACCTGCTATGCTCCTTACATAAAGGAATGGGGGGAAACAGCAAGGTTTCTGCTTCAGCTTGTATTCACTGATAGCGTTTGCCAACTGGGCTCCTGGTAGTGTCTGTCTAAAGTCAAGGTTTTCTAAAAGTTTAAAAAAAGGTGAGAGCACACTCTCTTAGTAGGGGCCAGTGAAGAGCCACAAAACCTAGAAAAATACCTCTTCCCAAGCAAAAGTCCTACTTGTTTGAGGACAGATGATATGGATAGAAAAACTCAGAGAGCTAGACTACAGCATTGGGAAAGTAGCTGGATTTTGCTCTGTTGTCTTAAATCCATCTCTTAATATATAGATATCCAGTGTCTAGGAAACCAAGCAATGCAGGTCTTAAAAATACGATATCTGCTTTTTTTGCAAGTTATTTGGTATATATTTATTAAAAACATTCCTCTAGAAAGTCTTCTTGTCTTCTTCTTGTCTAAGTGCTGCAATGTGAGCAAAATTAATACTGATAGTCAAGTGTTATTGTGGGGAAAATGAAAACTGCTTAAGTAGATTGGGTCTATATGATTTAGAGTTTTAACTGTAACTTGTAAAGCTGAGCTTTTTCCTTTAGTAGTGCCTAGTTCTAGTACATGGTAATGATAGTATTTACAGGTGTTTTTCCCTGTAACAATGGCTCCCGCTTCATCTGGAATTTAAAAAAAAAAAAAAGATTCTGCTACTTCAACTGTTTCAAGACAGAATTCTTTCCTGAATCTTCAGTTTAGAAAGTAAAGTGATAGGCAACTTAGCTAACAGAATGGACTGCTGCAGTAACCTTCCAGGGCAGCTATAGTGAACTGGAGAATAGTAGGACACATCTTCAGGTGAATACAGATTGCAGATGTAACTCTAAGACAGAGAAAAAACACTTTAAAGAGAGGCTAAATTAGATAACTAGGAAAAAATGATCTTTAATTTTCAGCATGATGTTTGTAGGAACTCAAGTGGATGATCCACAAAGATCTAGAGCTTTTTCTTTTTTTTGATTTTGAAGAAAACCTGCATACCAATCTGTATATGCAAATAAGCAAACAAAATTGGGGTGTACATAGAGAGGTAGTTAATAAACATTAGCAGTGTAGCTCAGTTCTTTTTAAGCACAAGCTGTTATGGCTCTGCAGTACAAGATTGCTTATGCTTTGTCTTGTGTTTTTTCCTTTTTTTTTTTTGTCCCCAAAAGATAGTTGGGCCTTCAGCTCCACAAATTGAGTCTGCCTTGGGACAAACATATGACAGAGGATTAAAATTGTGCTATCTCTGCTGCCAGTTTCAGTTTGCTTTGCATTTATATGCAGAGCTGAAAGTTGTGCTGGAGTTTGAACTGATTTACAAGCAGGTCACACCAATTTCTGCCCTGAGGGTGACTTACTAGAATGTGTAGGTGCATACTGTTTTAATCCATGGCTTTATGTCTGTCAAACCAGTTAAAGATGTTTTTATTATACAGATAATAAGTGCCACAAATAATCTTTGTAGTGTTTAAAATTCATCTGCAGTAGTTATAGCCACCTGTTAGAATCAAAGTGAAATAGCCTTACACTGAAATTGGAGTAGAACTGACTGCTTTGTCTAGAACAAATCACCATCTGGTGATGTGTAATACACCAACACATCTGACAAGAAGACGACTTGTTGTAAAGTATTTCTAAATGGTACTGGGTAACAGAACCAGAGACTATCTGTTTAAAATTACTTTTGCTCTTTTTGTTTTTTTGTTTGTTCGGAGTTTTTTTGTTTTGTTTTTTGGTCATTGTTTTACTGGCTTTAAGGAGCTCTTTCAATCTGAAGCTGAAATTGAGGTTTATTTGAAGTACAGAGGGGAGGTAGTCTCTGACTACAGCCTTCTTGCCAAATTGATCTTTTTAGAATAATTGACACTTCTGCTAGCCAGTGAGAGGATCAAAAATAAATAAAAATGCAGTCTTCTATTGCAGTTGTGCATACAGGTCCGAACAAAATAACTAAAAATGAGGTGAGAAATGAGTAGTCACTTTTTCCAAAGCAAGATTCCAATTTGGAATTAATATTTGTATAGTTGGTAGTATAGCTGAGATATGTGTAGAACAGACATGTTTCCCAAGAGCATATACAATTCTGTATTTTTTTTATAACTTTACTTTGTGTTAAAATGTCCTGATTTGAAAAGCTTACTCAGAAACCTGTTTCAAAAGTTTTCATTTATCCAGAGATAATACTGTAATTTGAGGAATGCAAATAGGCTTGCTGCTCTAAGCATTAAGCAAATCCAAACCTTGAGAAGGGAGAATTACTGGAATATATTGTGTCTAGTGGTTTGTAGTTTAAAGAGAACTCAAACTGGGGTTGCTTCTGCAGCTAAAACTGTATTATGTGTTCAAATACAACTGTCCTCGCTGCGTAACAAAAAGCTTTATTTACCTCTCTTCTTCCTTATTCACTGAATGGATACTTGTTTGAAGTTTTTGCTTCATGACTGCCATCTAAGCCTTGATCAGAGATGATCTTACATGGTCATTTCTATTGTGCTGTGAATTAATATGCATCTTAATATTGTGGCATAGAATAGGCTTTTTTTTTTCTATATATGCTAGCAATAGAGGCACAGTATCCAGGACTGTCACTTGTTCAGTAATGTGCTCAGCCTTGCACAGATGCTTCTCATGGAAAGAGTAGCTCAGCTTTGTTGGTTTCAGAGCAATCTTTCTATAGTTCCTTGTTTAAGTTAATCCAACACTTTTTTCAGCCAATAGTGTAAGTATATTGGCTTAGCAGATGTGGTGATTTAATCCACTTTTTTAGCGTTCAGGGGGCAGGTTCAATAAAGGTGACAGAAAACTGAACAAAATTAGCAGCAAGTGAACAGTTTATTACAGGGGGTTTAAATTAGGGAAGTAGGGATAATCCAGGGAAAAAAAAGACACTAAAGGGAAAAAAAACAAAAAAAAAAAAGAAAGGAAACTGCTCTTTCAGCTAGATGGCTAGCGGAAAGAACAGGGGGAAGGGGAGGAAAAGCGGTCTCTATCCCTCCCTCTCTGCTGGAAGGGACTCCCCGGCTTTTGAAGTTCTCTGAAAAACACAAAAAGAAGTGAAAATTACTCCCTCCCACCACCTCCCCGAAAGGGGTTACTTGCTCGCTGAGAGAAAATGTGTGAACTCGTGCCGTGAGGCCTCCGACTGAGGAGGAGAGCAGCTGCGGTCTTCTCTTAGCAGCAGCAGCCAAAGAAGAGCACGGGGCGGGCCCTTG
This sequence comes from Serilophus lunatus, assembly GCA_013399895.1. Taxonomy (NCBI): domain Eukaryota; kingdom Metazoa; phylum Chordata; class Aves; order Passeriformes; family Eurylaimidae; genus Serilophus; species Serilophus lunatus. The sequence continues at coordinate 85,829 of VXBA01004772.1, read as the reverse complement.
CCTCAGCTTTTAAGCCTTCTCCTTCTCGCGTNAGGGCCGGCTCAGGGCTGCCACGCTGGTGCCAGGGACCTGGGCAATGACTCTGCATCCTGTATGCTGCCCCGCCTGCTCCGGGAGGCCACCGTGCCCGTGCAGGGAGGGGGGAAGGAGGCAGGAACAGAGGCCGTCCCGGCTCTGGGCTGGCGGTGGGGCTGCTGCCAGTGCCACCTGAGCTGGAACTGAGGGACCACGCACAACACAAGACAGCCCTGGGGCCATGAGTGCCGCTGGCCCACGCCCCAGGGGGGACGAGGAGCCACCGCCGCCCCATCCCCACTCTGGCCCCACGCTGCCGGGAGCCTGGAGGGCAAGAAGCCGCCGCCGCACCGGCCTCGAGGGGAGCGGGACAGGCGCAGGCCCCACTCCTTCCCAGCCCCAGCTCAGCCCAGGACTCAGCGGGGCACAGGGAGAGCAGCCCCCTCCTCCCCCTCCCCAAGTCCTGGGAGAGCAGCTGGAGCAAGGGCCCCCTCCCCCTCCCCGCAGTTTTAAGGGAAACGGAATTTTACTAAACAGGTAAGTGGGGTTTCTTGCATTCTTCCCCCTCCAAGCCCTTTTCAAATGGCTACAGCAGACAAAAGACTTGCTTGCTTCTGGAGAGCTTTGTTCCAGATAGAGCACAGAATTTGGGAAAATGGGAAAGGTAGTGTGAAATGTAATGCTGATAGAATTTTGCTTTCGCTAATGAGTGGAGTCCATGTTGTAAGCAGTTTTAGAGTTATGCTTTGATTAAATGAATAAGATTCATGTTGTAGTGTTTAGATATGTTAGTAGTGTAATGTAAGAGATGGTGAGCTCTAATGAGCCCTTCCTGCTGAAGGCCATTAGAACAAGGACACATTGTTCACTCCCCGAAACTTTGAAGGAACACAGACACCTTTCTGCAGTAAATCTCTCCAGGATCTCCTGGGTAGGCCATAAATTGGTCCACCAGAAGATAACGCCACCTTCAGAGCCAATCAAGGAAGGCTCATGCCAGTTTTTTCCAGGAAAGTTGAAAAGTTCAAGATGAGGAAGAGTGTTCTACTTCAGTCTCAAGACCCTCAAAAAGCAATAAAATCCCCCAGACCCAAATTCCCAAGGGGAGGAGAAAGGGGATGTACTTATGGAAATAATTTCCCTCCTACCTCAAAGAAATTGTAATAATCCCACCCGCTTTTGTGCCAATTTTGTTATAAAAACCTGACCTGTCTGAGGACCCTTTGCGCCTCTGACTTGAAAACCAACCAAGTCACGCGCCCAGCGCTGATTGCCTTTGTTTTATAATAAATTGCTTTTGAAAATTAAAATAATTGTGGGCCCGTTTCTCACAGTAGTACATAAAGCACCTTAATCTTCTTCTGGAGGTATACGGGCTGATGGAAAACTTCAGTTTATTGTCTCTTGTAATGCACAGCTTCTCTCCATTCCTGCTTCCCTGTCGAATCCTTCTTAACCCCAGTAATAGGTGGACAAAACTTTAAAAAGCTTAAACATATTTTATCTTGAAATATGCCGACATTTTAGAATTAGTGGTGTTGGAGCCTTTCCACTCACTGCTTGGGTTTCTGCCACTTAAACTCAGTGACCTGTAGTGTTGATGAGTGGTCCTTTCCTCCACAGAATAGTGAAACAAAGAGGTGACCCTGCTGTGGTTGTTAGATACCATAGCCATGGGCTTAGAGTCTCAAACTTTGAAACTCAGCTCATCTGAAAGAGATGTTGTTTCAACACCCATCACTAAGGGCCTTCCCCTTTCCCTCATTTATTGCTCCCGTAGCCATCTTGCAGTTAAGTAGTCTTTTCCCTTGAAGCTTCTCCACCTCATTCTGTATTGCACTATTAAGATTTTTGAAAGAATATGAAACAGCTTTTGTTCTCCTTTTCTGTGACTTAATGTGAGCAAAATGAGATTTTTTTTTTTGCTTTGTTTTTAACCTCTCTTTTCTGGAAATGTCTGATCCATGTGGAAACCTGTAGTGTTTTTTGGAGGTTCATCAATACAGAAGAGAAAGGAAGTGTCTTTCAAACAGTGTCTGGCAACATTAACTATAAGGGCTTTTAATATTTTGGTGGATTTGGTATTGGAGAGGTTAAATCTGAACACTGTAAGGTGTAATGTAGTCATTTCAGTCAGTGATTTGGTAAGTGCAATTCAGTGACTATTGAGCTGTTAGTAATGTCTGTGTGTGTGTTTGTGTAGGCCAGAAGCGAGCCCCTAGGCGAGGAGAACAGCAAGGATTCAATAAAAGAGGAGCAGAGGCAAAACAAGACAAAACTGTATGGAAACCGTCTTTCAGGGAGTACCGTCCTGACGGAACACAGAGACGAGTGGAATTCCCAGTGGAAAAGTATGTATCATGCAGAGAGAGAGAAGTACGGTGTCTCACAGAGGATCAGCACGGGGGTGGGAAACGAAAGTGTTCACCTTGTTAAAACAGATCTAGTGTCCAGACATGATTTGCAAGCATGGTTAATGTGTAGATTTGTTGCAGGACTTAGTTCGTGCTTGTCAGAGCTGTAGTTACAGCTTCCTTGCAAGTTGATTTGGAGGTACTTTGCTAAAGGTTAGAAAGATAAGGCAAAACTGAAAGTGTCAAGGCCTGAAAATGTAATCCCTAGTCGTCAACAAGTTCATAATGTGCATTTCTGAGCTCACATACCAAGTTTTGCGGAACATGTGGCGAGGTTCCAAGTTGAATGTTTTTAACTGTATTTAAACTGAAAATAGACCTTTGTCATATTACTTTCTACTTGAACAATGAATGCATATTGATTCTGCTTTCTTCATAAGTATTCGGAAAGTCCACCTAAACCTTTAACTCTTTGGAGTGTGGCTGTTATTTACATCACAATAGTTGGTATTTAACAAATTGCCTGAAATTTTTAACAGTTGCATATAAATCTAGGTTTAGACAGTGCAGCTATTGCCCGATAAAAAGATACTGAAGATGTGACAATTTTGTTTTCTTTAACTTCTGTGATGTTTTCAGTTTTACCAGTTAACAGCTGATCTTTCTGTTCCTGTTTGTTGTAACAATTCCTCCTGAATTCAGTTTGTCTGTTTTTAATAACGGAACTTAAACAATTGTACTGTGTGCTGTATGAAAATGCACTCTAAAAATTGTGCAGTAGCTGTTATATACTGATGTTTCACACAGCTGCACAAATATAACCATATGATCTTTTTTTACTCTTTAATCGTTCTGTAGGAACAAAAATCTAACTAGTTACCTCTTTTTTTAGACCAGTGCAAAGATTAGACTATGAAAGACCAGTAAGAGGTCATGGTGGAGGAAGGGGTGGAATGCGAGGTAGAGGTCGAGGTGGAATAAACAGAAGTTTGGATGGCTTTGACCAAAGAAGAAAACATGAATTTGAAAGACAAAGTGGGAATGATAAAACGTAAGTGTTCTGTGTGCTCTTTCTTACTTGATACACTACTGAAGTGCTGACAGTTGTTTACTTGTATATCTTAAATATTCTATTCCCTCCTCCATCCAAGTTGGCTGGCAAAAGGTCAATCTTGGGTTTTAGTTTGAGGTCATAGTAGAAAAAAGCTCTTAAAGTCACAGAATTGTTTTCCTCTCTAGAGGAATGAAAGCAGATAACAAAAAGGGAGGAAGTGGAGCTTGCAGCTATGGAGCAGTTAAAGTTGATATGAAGTATATTGTACCCTTTCTGCTTATGGTCAAAGAGGTTTTTTTTCTCCTTCTCCAGGAGTTCTGGGGAAAAAGTGATTTATTGATCTGCAAGGTATTTTTTTCAATGTGACTCATTAAGACTTTGTGGTGGTGTTTTTTTTGTTTACTGTTTTAGTGGGACAGAACAGACTGCACCTGTGGAAGAGATGGCAGAAACTGCTGAACAGCCAGGGTCATCTGAAAGAGAGCCACTCAGCAAGTACAGTCTGACTGAAATACTTTCTAAATGCAAAGAAAATAATTAGGAGGCACACTTGAAATGTGAACTGTGAAGTTTGCTAGTTTTTATATTTAAAAATAGAAAAGCTTTGTCTATATTTGTGAGTATAGAAAACGCTTCCCTAATTCTGGCTAAAGCTTGATTTAAAGTGCCTGCAGGTTGCATTTAATTACACTGTGATGCTTATCTTCCTAAGATTTGGTGATGATAATTTAAGGAGGAGCTACATACCTTTTACCTTTTGAACTTGGCTAATTTGTGAAAACTACTGTGCTATTTGAAGTTCTCGAGGAAAAAATATTCAAGATGCTTGTGCAATTGTATAAGCACATTTAAAATACACAAAGGTACTGTAAGTCTGTACTAATCAGTCACTGATATCCTGCAGTTGTCAGCTATTCATAATGGGCCATGCAAAGCTTAGAAAAACTTTCTGGAAATGCAGTGAGCCTTAGAAGTAGAGAAATGGAAAACTTCCCCTAGTCTCCTGGGTTTCATTCTCATCAGTGTGCGGAAAGAAGTTGCTTCACAGCAGATAAACTGTGGCTTAAGAAAAAGTAAATGGATAGTCTTGTCCAAATAAGAGAATTAAAGAATTCTTGCATATGGTGAATACCTCTTAACCAGTGAAAGATGGTCAGTGCGGTATGTTAACTACTTCTGTTGCTGTGAAGCCTTTTTCACCTAATGATGCAGCTCCAGTTATTAGTGACATGTGATCATTTCTTAATTGTAAATCTAACTAAACTACAAAACTTGCTTTATATGTTCAGGCTGTTTAACCCTGTAAGAAGTTTCGTTGATACAGTTTTGATTCTTTTAATTTTAAAGTAGCTTTTAATATATAGCAAGAGATGTGTACACGTGGGGAAATCTGCCTTTGAAACTTTGTGCCTTATGACTGAATTCCCAAAAATTTTTTCTAGATGCACTTATATCTGATGAATAGTACAGATACATTGTCAAAAATGCACTGTATTAGCTCAATATGAGAATTTATGCAGTTTCTTTTTTTTTCAACTGCTGGTACCTTTATTTCACACTTGTATTTGTTTCTAGTTCAATTCAAGCTCTTTGCAAATATGCCCTGATAACATAAATATGTTCCTTGTAGAGCTTAAGTGAATGAGAAATGTATGAAGTGGAGAAGACTCTTGGCAGAATCTATCAGTTATCTTTAATTCTTTTACCTTTCTTAGAGATCACTAGGTATTTGGTCAGACTGTGAACTTTTCTGGAGATTTTACTTCTGCTTGTGTTTTTCAAAAAAAGTTTCATTCAGGAATAGTCCACTGAAAGCCATAAGATTCGAAAAAGCAAGTAACCGACAAGTAGAAAATTCTCTACTGTGTACTCTTTTCTGTGCCAAGCATTGTCCTGAGGGCTTACAAGTCTGTGTACCGAGCATGTATCTCATGCAGTGTATCTCATTTCACTTACCCTTCCAGGGGATTGTCATCTTGGTGACCCCATGTATTTTAAAATGAGAGACATTGTGCGAGTAGTGCCTAGGTTGTTAAGGATGGTTGTATGGCACACATCTTAACCAGGTGGAATTTTTTTTTCTTTTAATATTTAAAAGCAAAAGTTGTTTTTAAGCTTCAGGTCATATTAAGGGTTTTTATATGCTTAGGTTGTCCCCGCTCTCTAGAGCTGCAGTCTTCTAGCAGATGACACACCAGTTAGTCTGCCTTCTGCTTTTGCTACACCCTCAGTGTTTTATAGGAAAGTAGGCTACTGCTATCATCTGTCTCATTTTTACTCTAAAATGCAGTGACTGCAAGGAAACCATTTATTTTTTACTGTTCTATTGCAGTTGTGTGGTCGTATTGAGAAAAAAATAGGTTTGTTTCTTCTCTCATTTGCTTTCCTTTTGTCACTGCTCCCATTAAGAATTAAAAAAATGTTATCCTGGATATTAGAAATACCCTGTTGTCATGAAGTTGCTGTACTCATTTTGGGTGCAGTACTGCCTAATTTCAGTGCAAATCTGGAAAGAGATTCTGTGGGCTTCTCTAAATTATGGGTTCTTGTCTTTAGGACTGCGTCTGTGCTGCTGTTCCAGGACAAAGTGTTGCAGGACAAGAGTTTCTTTAATACTTCTGTAATACAAACCTCAAATTTCCCTGAGTATATCAGTGATACCTATTTATATCATCTGAAATGGCATGCTAATAGATGGGGTAAAAGCAAAACACGGTAAAAAATATGAGGGTAGTACAGCAGTATAAGCTTTTTTCACAGCTGCTTTCTGGTGAACTTAACAGTTTGAACAATGTAACACAGTTGTATTGACTAATTACACAGAATTAATAAGGTTGGAAAAGACCATGGAGATCATCAAGTCCAACCTTTACCTAGGTTAACAACCTACCCAACATCAGTCTAACATCTATACCATCTAAACCATTTAAACCATCTAAACCATACCACTAAATTCATCATCTAACCTGTCCTTAAAACACATCCAAGGACGGTGACTCCACCACCTCCCTGGGAAGCCCATTCCAGTGGGGAATCACTCTCACAGTGAAAAAGTTCCTCCTGATATCCAATCTAAACCTCCCCTGACGCAGCCTAAGACTGTGTCCTCTCGTTCAAATTAATAGACTTTTCTTTTTTTTCTTCTAATTCAGTACATCGCATAGGCTAACCAATTCCTACTCCTAAAGGTGTTTGCGTAGTTACTATTTATTCTGTGGGCTTTTTTTCTATTACTTCACACATGATGGTATTCCTTTTTGATGAAGCTATGTATCAAGCTGGTCATTTAAGAGGAAACTTGAAAAATTTATCTTCAAGTTTTTTAAGCTATTTATCTTGTTTGGTTTTCTGTGGGGTTTTTTTGTGCGTTTATTGTTGGTTTGATTTTTTTAATGGTGACATAAAGGTAGTCATAAATCAGGCCAAGCTTCTTATGCACATTTGGTTCAGTGTTTTTCTTCTGTGGTAAACTTCTGTACAGTTGATTGGTCTTACCTTGTTTAACTTTGAATTTTTCTTGTAAATGCTCTTTAGTGGGAAAGATTCATAACATTGACTTCATGATAAAAGCTGGCTAAGCATTTGGTTTGTGCAGCTGAATAATACAAAAACTGATTTGAAAAGGACTTGCTATGATTATTTTTAATGATATGGAAATAATAGGTAAATAGCTGAGCTGAATCCATTTCTTTCCATTTGCATTTCTTCTGGTAAAAAGAAAAGGTATTTTGTTTACTGCATGCACAGTAATCAAGGCATAGCTAGAGGATTATGGTCATCCATTGAAAACACTGAAGCAGTAGGAACTGTTACTGAGGGTTCATGCTTAGTGATTTGGTAGGATTTGCATCATGAATTCAGTTTATTCATGTCCAGAGGTTGCACTTAATTGTCTGGCAGTATTTTGTAAGCATGCTTATTTGTGTGCCAAGGAACTTATTAATTTGATTAAAGAAAATGCACACTAAGCAGTTACTAAAAATGTGTAAGGCTAGAAGGTAGAAAGTAATACATAGAGTGCACTTACTTCCATGCAGGCTTGGTGCCCAAAATAACCTGCTGCAATTGATTCTCTGTCCAGAATGTATGTATTCTATTGCTGTGCTTCACAAATGAGAGATGTTTTCCCTAGGGAGTCTTGACATCTGAAAACAAATTTGTACTGCTAATAACCTAGCAGTTAAAACTATCCTTTGGAGTAAAAATCAAACCATACTTGGCAGTTGAAAAAAACCAAATACTTGTACTGCAAATCCACTTTAACCCTTTAGTGCTGGAAAATTGTTGTTTCAGATAGATGTGCACTTTTCAGAGCAATACTTCTGTTTGCTTTTTGAGAGGTCAAGTTGCTGTGCAGTGAAATGTCCTCACGTTATCTTATGAGCCTAGCAATTTAGACCTGAAAGGTCTTTCTGACCAAAGGCATGACCCACCATAACTGTCATTTCTCATACCTGTCTAATTGATTTTAATGTCCTCTGCTGAGTTAGATTTCAGTGTCCCCTGATGATCTTTCTAATACTTAAGTTCTTTCCTCCCAAGTGTCTTGCCTTAAAATCATGAATATGCAGACTTTTTTAAGCATTATGTATGTTTCCTCACCACGTCTTTAAAGGCTTCCTATGTACTTCACATGTTACAGACTTCTGTCTTGCAGTGCTATTCTGGATTTCCTACCTGTTTCACCACAAAAGACATTATTTACTTGAGATGTTGTTCTACCCTACCAGCAAAACATCTGTTCCAAACAAAACTGTTCATGTTGCTCCTTATCATAGTATGTTGGTGCAGAAGGAGCAAATACTTAACTGCAATACTCCTGCACTGTTTGGGGCGTTAAGGTCCCTCCTTCTGAGCATGTGCCTTGCTACTGGTTCTTTGTTTGAGTGGCTGGTACTTTGGCCTAAGAGTATGTACTTCTAGTTGTCCATGGGTCTTCGTGGTGATTGATTGGTTGTTTTCAAATCACTGGTTGCTTTAGCATCTCATACCACTAGTCAGTCCTTCAATATTCTTGAATACTTGCACCATTGCCTTTCTCTTGTGTAATCTTAGTACCATAAAAAAAGCAGTAAATCTATTATGCATTGTATACATTGTGCTAACTGCACAGAGCTGGCCTTAAATCCCCACTCAAATACTTGGTTTCCTTTTGCAAATTGAAAGATTGATAACTACTTCTCAAGCACTTATTGCAACCAGTTCTGTATCTTTCTACAGCTCTTTTGAAGGACTGAAACATTGTCTCTCTAATGTGCTGAAAACTTAATGGGAAAGGAAGGATAAAGACTTCCTAAAGTTCAGATACGCAGTTTCCTGATTCTGTTCTGAGGTAGTGGCTTTGGAAGAAAATAAACCAGTTTAGTGGAGACCCATGTATTAGTTTGATTTTTCTTTTTTAATTCCTCTGGGTGTTTACCACTAGTACTGTTTTTCCAAAACTTACTCCCAAAACTGGAGCTTCAGATAATTGATTGAATGTTATTTGACCACATACCCTTGAGGACAACAATTGAAATGTTGGAGATGCAATTTGTTATTAATGCTCTTACAAATGGAATAGTATCTATTGGTGTCTTTCCAGAAGTAGGTGCTTCTTTTACCAGTATCTTTTTTGTTTAACTCAGTAAACTGTTTAATTTTTTCCTGAATGTCCTTCTAAGGTAATTCCACTTCTTAATCAGCATGGAACTACAGACTGCTTACCAGCCTTTTAACCTTTAATTTCTAGTTGATACCTCTGGAATTTTCAAAATAACAGGGCATGAAGGCTTGTCAGAGAGGGAGGCATGTAGTACAGGACTTGTGTGTTTATTGTTGTTCTGTAAAGTGAATTTAGAACTGTGTTCATCCTAGAATCAAAATTAAAGGCTACCTCACTGTTCAGTTCTGCTTCTAATTGTTATATGCTCTGTGTCTCAGAAAAATACTAACTTTGACTGCAAGAAAGTAATGGTTTGCTGCAAGATCAAGTAGGAAGAGGGACCAGGCCTGTTCCTAAATAGTCTAGTTCTGTGATGTACAGAACACTCCTAACAAATGTGAATATTCTGGTGGGGATACTTGAATAACTTCAAAAACAAAATGCACAATTCACTGACTGTTACTTGACTCTACTTTCCATGGCAAAAATTTCTAACTTACATATAATAAACTGTAAATTTACATTGAGAAAATTGTCAGTATTTGGTAGAAGACTTGGAACTGTGACTGAGTGAGGAAAATGACATCCATAGTTCTCCCACCAGATGGATCTAATGAAGGGGCTTTCCAGAAAAATCAGTGATAGGGAAATATTGAACTTCCGCTGCTTCAACTGCTATTGCAGGGAGAAATGGTGTCTCAAGTGTCTAGGGGTAATCAGTATGGGTTTTCTTGTAGCTTGTGGTATTTGACTTATTGATGTAGCAGAGATTTATGGTGATAAAGTAACTTGTGCTCCCTGTATGTGTGCTGCTTAGTAGGGAATGGTTTTCTTTAACTATTATTAAAAGGTGTATCTGCAGAGCTGTAATAGCTGCTAGTCCAGGGCAGGCCAGTCGAGGGTAGCATCAGAAAAGTGGCAGAAGAATAGTCAAGCAGTGATGAGTTTAGAAGAATCTTTAGTTTTGTCTTATATATCCTGTCTTATCTCTGTGCATCTTACAGATATAAAACCTTCTGTCTCTACAGTTCAAAAATACACAAGGTGACCCTGATGTAAAAATACTTTCTTCTCGTGTCTTACTACATCTGCCAAAAAATCAAAGAAGCATCATGTGACATTAACAAAGGAAATATTAATAATTGTCTAGAAGATCCCATGGTATGGTCATCATATCTTTTTGATGACTGAAAGCTACTTTGAAACTGAATCCATCTCATTTTTCTTGTGCAGTACAAGCCAATGAAACCATGTATTTGGAGTGTTTTAAAACTGCTCTGTGTGCATATTTTACTATGGCTGTATTTTCTAGGATAGTTCCACTATTAAACTCCAGGGTTAAGAATATGACAGATCAAAAGGCAGAGTGTTTTTTAGAATCTTAAATGCTTGAACTCAGGATGAGACTGGATGAACACCAATATAGATGGTTACAGATAGTATTCGTTCATATTACTGATTTCAATTTATGTAAAACAAAAAGTTACAGTGATGAGTAAGTTAAATTAGGGACAATTTGGTGTGAACATTCCAAATGTTTTGTTTAGTATCCTTACTTTAGTGTTCTTGTTCATCCTGGCATGTTGCAAGCTAATGGTTTTTACTTTACAACTACAAACCTTTAGAGCTGCTGAAGCAGAGCCAGTGGAAGAAGTAGTTCAAGAAATGACGTTAGATGAGTGGAAAAATCTTCAACAACAGAGTCGACCAAAGCCTGAATTCAACATCCGGAAGCCAGAATCCACTGTTCCTTCCAAAGCAGTGGTGATTCACAAGTCAAAATATAGCGATGATGTAAGCATTGCCTCAGGAATTCTCTAAACAGTCCTTTATGCCCAGCTTTAGGAAACTGTCTCTATTCTTCTTTTACTAGTTTCAGTATAATCTGGACAGGACAGCAGTATCTAACCTTTATTGCTGTAATGACATGTGGCCCAAAACTTGCTTTAAACTTACTGTGTGTTCTTTTTTGATGTTTATTTTGTATGCAAACACATAATGTATCAAGTTTTTCTACCTTGTGCCTCAGTCTTAGTGATATAAAATCATATCTTTGCTGCTGCCACCTGTATAGATCTCTGGTAATGCTGCTAGAGAAACTTAGAAGTTTTTAGTAAACTAACTTTGAATCTGGTTTATCTTACTTGCCAGTATACACTTGCATGTATATATTAAACTTTGGTTTTGGCATCAGTCTGGATGGTAAGCATTCAATTTTTCATCTGTTTTGGATCTGAGCCCTCATAGTGCACTTGGAATATATGGATTTTAATATTTATTTCTTTTCAGTTTTAGGGTTCTGCTTCTTATAACTAACTCTGGAGAGCTTGTTCTGCTGTAATGTGCTTATCTGTGCTGACCTCTTCCCCTATATTTCATTCCATGATATTTAATTTTCAGGGAGAACTTTAGTTCTGGAGAGAGAGGGCTTTTTTTTTTGGATTCCTTCTTGCTTAGATTTCAGATTTTGTGGGTCACAGAAGTATGTGCATATGGTGTAGCATGATGGAATTTTGATCCTTGAAGTCTGCATGCATTTATGAATACACATATTATCTTTTGTCACTTTGGATCATTAAGCACTTCCAGGGACAGACACTAGTACTGAAGTGGCCTGCATTCATTTAGTGGGACTTCTCTGGTCACAGTTGCTATTGTCTCCTCTTCCTTTGCTGAGGGAGGTGGTGGTAGGGGTGGGGAGAATAAGCCTCATAAACACTGAAGGGAATCTGCAAGTGTGTAAAGACTATTTGTGAGTTTCTGTTCTTTTTGCCTATAAAGTTTCTGTTCTGGCAGTATCAAAAGACCTTGTCAAAATGAACATAGAATAGGAGGTACAGGAACTGTATAACATTAAGTCAAACTTAATAAGTGATTCATTACTATATGGGATGAGTTAACATATATATTATCATTACTATAATACACATTAAAGCTATGATGGGAAATACTCTGACATTCTCCAGTTATTAGGATCACAGAGTTAAAACAACAATAATCTTGTAGTTGAAGACATGTAGACAAATACATTTATTAGATAGCTTTAGTATGGCCTTTTAACCATTTCTTGGAGATAATTGTAGGAGAAAGTAGCTTAAGTCTGATTCTCTAGTCCCTTTGAAAATTTCCTAGATGATATTTCTGGAAAACGTCTTCAGTGTTACAGAGCTGGTACAGATGATGTTGGCAGGAATCTCTGAGCCAACAAAGAACTAAACCAAGCATCTGCGAAACTGGTTACCTTATCTCTGTTAAAATCTTGAGTGGGTTAAGGCCTGCCTTCTATTCCACATGCCATCTCCATTATTTGCTACTTAGTCTGTTATAGAAGCATGTGTGTATACTGGGGAGGGGAGAAGCTCATACGTGGAAGCTGTAGACTTTAACCAGATCTTCTTTTCAGTTGCAAAAAGACGACTTTGAAGATGATTCTCATGTTTTTCGAAAACCAGTGAATGACATAACATCTCAGCTGGATATTAATTTTGGGAGTCTTCCTCGTCCTGGCCGTGGATCAAGAGGAGGACGAGGTGGTCGTGGTCGTGGCAGAAGAGTTGAAGAGATAAGACCTCGACGAGAAGTAACAAAGGTTTTTATGGAGTTTTTTGTAGTTTGCTTGGGGTTTTTTATTTTGGTTGTTCATGTTTGTGTGTCCTGCCCCCTTTTGTGTGGAAATACTGATTTCTGTAGTGACAGACTTGTTTCTAATTTCTGCCTTGTAGTGTGTTGGCCTGCTTAAAGTTCCTGGCCCATATCATGTTATTTGAAATTAGTTACTAGTTCATGCTCACAACTCTTTTAACACATAAATTTCAAAAGGTCTGATTACTAGATGCTATAATGGTAACTAGAGAAAAGAGTGTTGTGAAGATTCTTCTGCAATGAGTTTTGATATAAATTTGGAGAGTAATTAAAATGTCTAAAGGCTTGTATCTCTTGGAAAAATTCCAGTATAGTACAGTAATAGTACTGAGAATTACTGAGAATGAGATCAGAAAATCTGTGATCCTACAGAATGATACCCAAGTTCAATATAACCATTAACCCTTCCATTTAACTTTGTATTTTTTTTAAAAAAAAAGTATTTGCACACTGGAAAATGACATCTTTATTCTTCATAGTAACAGAAGGTCTCTGTTTACTGTGACTAAAATGCTTTAAGGCTGGGAACTTTCAGAATAATATGGAAATGTTGACACATTTGTCTGAATAAAAAAGGCTCTTTATAGTAACAGAGCATAGAGTTTAAAACTACAATTTAATACGTATAGTAGTTTTAGAATGTAAAAATAGAGTAATGCTTTTTCTAAATACAGTCTTTTACTTGAAATGGCTTTTCTTTTTTTCTTCATTCAGTGTTGCAGAGCTTGTGATCTTCTGGTCCTGTCCAGGCAGTAGATCTGCATTATAAATGCACTCACATTGAAGAAACTATAGTTGTCATAACTTTTGAGATAAATTTATAGCATTTCTCTCATGGTGATTGATAAAACTTAAACAGAAGTAGCATTTAGTAGCAGTAGCATTGATCTCGAGTAGAAGAAGGGACCCTTTTGAGGATAAAATACATATACATAGCTGTCAGATGCTTTTGAAATGCATTAATTTTTAGAAAACTTCTTTTCTTACTTTTTAGGTGCAGCTTGTTGCTCCAAATCCTGATGATCCTGAGGATTTTCCAGCTTTAGTCTGAGGAACCATCATGAATGATGGTATCTCAGATCAGCTGTTGAGACCAGTGTTATGCTGGTGTGGATAAAGAAAGCCTATTTCCTTCTGGAAAAGTGATTTGGTGCTTAGTGTGAAATGATTGCAGCTGTCTGTTGATAGAGTGGGGTTCTGGAAATATGGGTGGAATGGGGATCCTGTCACAGGTTCCAGTGTCCGCCTCCATTTGTGAAAACTGCAGGAAGGCTTACAGTACTTCACTACTAGGCTTAAAATAAAGGGAAGAGTGTTAAAAAAAAAAGTGTATATAGAGATGCTATCAATTTATCCATGACATCATGATGAAATGTAAACTGTACAAGACAGTCTACAATTGGGGATCTGTTTCATTGAATGCTGGTTTGTTTTTTTTTTTGAGTGAAGAGTGTATTTCAGACAGTCACAAGTTGCAATTCTTTGTAGTTTGGCAAATAAAGGAAAATGCTGATCAGTTTGGCTTTGAAGTATTATTTTAAAAGTCAGAGTGGTAGATAAAAGCTTTTGCTATTTGGATGTAGTCTGGGGGAAAACAAACTCAAACAGTGGTCCTTACCAATAAAAGTGAACATCTCTCTTTAAAATTAAGGCAGCACAGGTGCTTTTAATTGACAACTAACCATAAGTCTTACTTCAGTAACAAATTAATCTGCAACTACTTTTGAGATATTTAAGTAAATTAAGAATTCTGAGCTAAAGACAGAACTAAATTGTTAAGGAAGCTTTTAATTCTAGCAGGAACAACTACAAACTAAAATGTTTCATGCCCTACAAGAAGTTTGTGGCATTGGGGATGAGTGGGTTGTTCTTTCATTGCATCTTTAACATACTTCCTCATGTGAGCCAGGTTCTGTAACTTGTTTCTTGTCCAAGGGGACACTCAAAGCCATCTCAGAGATCTGACAGAAACAAGGAAATAGTGCCAGAAGTGATGAAAGAAGGAAATGAGTGGGCATCCACACTGGACATTCTGGAAGTAGCTGTCAGTCTCACAGGAGTCTTCAAACTTGAACCTATTCTTTCAATTTACAGGAAAGCATCTGTCATTTTTTTTCCAGTTGCCTGCCTCACTTCTAAGAAGTCTCCTTTGAGAGCAAATAGTGGATGAGACTTAAAAGAAAAAAACATTATTTGCTTTGGAGTAAGCTGTAAGAGTACTTGGAAACTTAAGACTTACTTCACTTGTAAGGCTTTATGCAAATTGAATATAATAATTCTAGAAAGACTACAGACTCTTTTCTATATGCTCCAAACTGATGGTCTGCAGAGTAGTTCAACATAAAGAATTTTTCTTAAATTGTTAAATTACTTATATGACAATTTGCTATACCATGACATTTCGTATTCCACAAGTTCATTTTAGTAGCATAAAGACACTCTGACAACTTGTAGTAGGAAGAATGTGCAGAAGCGAAGTGCTGGTGTTAAGAGGAACCCATGCTGCTGCTATTTGAGTAATTGAACTGGATGAAGTAATGTACATGACCCCTTCACCTTGTAGAAACAAGCTGCTACTTGAAATCACTGCAGATTAAGATTTAACTACAGCTGCCCTTTTTTATAGGTGGTGTGTGTTTCTGCCAAAAATGGCAATTTAATGATTGTGGAATAGAAGTGATTTTCTCTGTGGGGGTCTTGGGATATTTTTGCTTGTTCTTCCCTTCCTGTTCTACTTATTCCATTGGACAGGGAAGAGTGCCTCTGGATTTTTAATTGTTTTACTTGCAGGAGCGAGTGTATCTATAAATGTGGAGAGATTCTTTTCAAGGCTTGCTGCTATTTTCCATCTTGTTTTGAATGTGTAGCCTCCTCTTTTACCAATACCTCTTTTTGCTAAGGAAAGTAGTGAAGTACTTCAAAGTAATCCTCCCTTCTTCTAACAAATTTGAAACTTTCCTATGCTACTGGATTGAATCTGGTACAATGCACTTGGTTCAGTTCTGACTGTTCTCTGGAAAGGCTGAAAGAATTGTTTATTTTTTCAGTCTGTTTCCTGCTGCTGCAAAGTTACTGTTTATTCCTCCTTGATCCATTTTTCAAAACAGAATGACAAATACATTCTTTGGGGAAAGATTTAAAGGACTTGTCAAACTGTATAATCAACTTTTTGTCAGCAGATTGTTAATAAACTCCTGGTTAAGAAAAAAAGGCTGGTTACAAGACTGTTAATGGTGTATCCAAGTATAGAGAACAAATTACTAATTTTAAGTGGTAACAGTTATGCAATTCTTTTGCCTGGCTGCAGTAAGAGAACAGTAAATCTGTAATCTCTCATATTTAAGGTAGCAAAATAGCTGTATCTTTTAAGCACATATCTGCTGTTAACTCTTATTCCTGGTTTAGCTTTACTCCTTCCTGTAAACCTGGTAGCAGGTGTAAATATATACACAAACACTAGTTAAATATGGCATACGTCTTAGGAAAAGATTGTGTTGCAGATCTTAGTCATGTTACTCTTTAATGCAGTACCACAAGGTACTCTTTGGATTACTATAGTGAGTTAAAGCTATTGCATTTCAGCTTCAAATTTTAAATTAATCTAAGTCCCATAAACTTATAAACAAAAGAATTCTCTCCAATTTATATATTACAGTGTTGATATGAATTGTACAGAGTACCATGGTTTAGGATTGGGAAGAGCATATTAATATGAAAGTGCCTTTAGAGAAAGAGGAATGTCTATATTTTAGATAATAATACCAAAGAATGAATAAAAACACCTAAAAGTAAAAAGACCTGAGTTGATAACTAGGAATATTGGGTATTCAAGCCCATAGGAAATGAGATTTCAGCTCTGGTTAAACTTGTTTGTATCAGAAGAGGCCTCAGGCTACAGATTTTGGTTTTGAGCCCAAAGGATGCTCATACCCTTAGCAGTACACTTACGTTGTTAAGATTATTCTTGCATGGTTTCCAGGTTTTTTTTTCAGAGCTGTAACTGTTATGTGTGCATGTACACTTATATTCACATAAATATACATGTGCACACACATATAGGTCAAAAGTAATGCAATGCTGACTCATTGTCATAGGATCAGAACTGAATGTGAAACAGTTATTGTTGCATAAAAAGTAAATTTCAGTCATGAATAACAGGCATGAAATTAGAGCTTTTCAGTAAGACACTCTGAACAAGAACAATTTCTGCTGGGAGGGGGGTAACCTTCAGTCTTTGAAAGAAGTAACAACTGATACAGTTTATTACTTAGAATTTGAAATGCCTTTTAGCTTCAGCAGGGTTTTCTTTGTAAACAAATGCCTTTTGAAGATGTGATACAATGAGTGTTGGAATAGCTGTGTCCTCAGAGCAGCTTTAGATACCACATTTAATGGCAGTGTTATGTTTGAGTCAAACTAGCCCTTAATTAAGATTTTGAACTTCCTGTTTAGGTGAAATAACGTGAATATTCACAATCTGCGTCCTGTTGTCTGTACGGTATTTTACAGCTAGTTAATAGCACTCAATATAAGCTCTTGTCTGCCTTTAGCAATAGTAGCTCTTCTGTTTAGATTTGTACAGTATTTACTATTTGAATGGAAGATACTTAATTTTGCATAATGTAATTGAATTAGCAGGATAGTTTTGCCAAAAGGTAAAAATACTAGCAAGGTACAGATTTTTTTTTCTCTTGCCAGAAGAGAATGGTAAATTCACATACTATAATCCAGGAATTCTGTACTTGGTAGTGGTTTGGTTCTATTTGGGATTGCATGCTTGTTTTCAGAACCTTGTGGACTGGCAGAGTTGGATAGGGAGGACATGAATCAGGTGTGAAGCTGTTTAAAGGACAGACTTTTCTAGATGCCTTCCTCCAAGCTCTCTGTCACAGTCCAACACTTCACAAGGTTCTTGGAGATACCCCATAGATGGAGGGTATCATGTTTAACACCAAATTCATGTACTTGAAGATGGTTTGTCACATGGCTGTTCTGGTTTAGAGTGATACAAAGTGTACTGGATACACACACACTTAATATACATATACTTAATAAACATATATTTAATATAGCAATGGCCATGCACAGTTCAATCCCGATACCAGTGTGATTCCCACTAATGGTCCCTGTATCTGCACTGTGACAACGCCAGATGTGCCTGCCTGTCAGGAAGGATGGGGAGGGATGATGACAGTTCAAGCCCATTACTCTCTGAAATTCCTTTGGCAGTTGTATGGGTTTTATATCCTATGTATTCATTCTCCCCATGCTGGTCTGGTCTTCAATCTCTGAACTGTGGCAGCCATACTATCAGTTGATCCACTCAACTGCTGATAGCTTTTCTAAAACAAAGGCAACTCTCTGGTCCCCTTTGTATTGAGATAAAAATCATCTTTGCAACTGCTAGGGTACATCACATCCTGCATCGCTCCCTGAGCGCCACAAACACGTTACCTTTGTCAGTCTCCTTCTTGACCTAATTCCATTTTAGGGGCTTATCGATTAGTCATATCTATGTGAAACCAACCCCAAAGATAGGTGCGAGATAAAAAAAATGAACATCTTTTCCTCAACAAATTCTCACTGAGCTAGGCTTAAAGCATGCAGTGTCTAACACCAAACTTGAATATGTCTAAACACTGCATGCATTTTGCTAGAGCAATTTTTTGTCTGTTCTTACAGAAGCTATGTAGAAACCTTAATGCAAAAGAGGCAAAATAGAGTCAAAGTTATTCAGAACTACTGTCAACAGATTATTCTTGCAGTGTGTTAACTAACCTGTAAATACACTTGACCTGGGCCACTGTTCAGTTTTTCTCTGTGGGATTCTTTTAGTCCTCTGCCCTCCCCTGCCCAGTATTCCTTAAATTGCTAATGATATGATAGGGCTCAACTGTGTTTTCCTGTGGGCATCACATGCAAAAACTACTGTTTTCCCAGGCAAAACCCATCGTTCAGTCTTCATCAGGCAACTAGTTTGTCAGGAAAAGGTGGTTTAAACATTCACGTGAGTTTAGAAATGACCACTTCACAACAGAACACAGATTTTCCAACCATAAAAATGTATCTTTGGAACAAATTAAAGTTTACTTGCTTGTCAAACAGATAAACTTAGTGCATGCAAATTCTGCATTTTCTAATACAGGTAAGAGTTAATTGATGTATTTGAGTGAGTCAGTATTTTTTGCTGTTGCATTTGGATTTATTTTTGAAGACTAAACTAGACCACAACCAATGCTTATGCAAAAGTACGTGTTCCTGAAAGTTTAGTTTTTACCTTTGAGAAACTTTCATGGTAAGTAGCAAAGCATAGAGTATTTAAGATGCCAGTTTCCCAAATTTAGTACTACATGAACACAGGGGAAGGAAAAAAAAGTAATTAGAATCACATTGTTTCATCTTACCATGCTTTTTTACTGTATAATATATAATATATATTTTTACTGTGTATATATATATATATTCAAGTAAAACCACTTTTTTCTGAAGTGAGTTCCCTGAAATGTAAAGCCAGAAATTACCTATTTTTGAAATTTAAAAAGTATGTGTTTTAAGAATCTGTGCTTTAATTAAAGTTTTTCAGGCAGCTTACAGAGTTTTATTATTTTTCAGTGCACATGAGTCAGTTTGGTACAGATACAATGGTTTTGTGATTAATTTTTTTAGAATGCTGGAAATAAAACAGAAAACAAACTTCTGATTATTTTTAGTTTTATGGAATTCATGTTTACAGTTCTCACTATTCAGTATTTTGTATAAAATCAAAAGCAATATGCGGTATTTTCAAATGAGACACAAATGCATATTGAACTACTTAATATTACAAGGTAATATGAACCTTTATCTTAAAAATACCTTCAGCAAAATAAACTTCCATTCTGTCACTCCAAGTTAAAAAAATATGATTAGAAATATACCATTTAAAAATAATCAGGATGCACAGTACTGATTAGTCAAGAAACTTTAGACCTTTATAGCCTACATGAGTTTATGCAAAACAGTCTGCAAATGATTAATATAAAAACAGTGCAACAGACTAGTGAACATCCATTTATCTTTTTTTTTTTTTTCATATTTTAGTACATGAGTCTCCACAAATCTATTTTTGTTGTTTTAAATTGGCAGCACTTTGTCTGGCAGCACTTTGTCTGCTGTCATACTGGGGCAAAAAGACAAGGTCTGGGTTAACATCTCAGTTAAAGTATTCATGCTGTAAGGAAAAGCTGCAACTTGACCCAAGATATTGCAGCTTTTGAGTATGTAGCATATTTTTAAATAAGAGATCAAGGGAGAATTAATCGGTCATGTATTTGAAAGGTTTGAAAGAATTTGTAAGGAAAAACTCCTAATTGATGACAGCAGAAATAAGTTTCCTCACCTGCTCTGTGGTACAATGGTGATGCAGCTGCCACCACATTCCATTTTGGCACATAATACTTTATATCTGAAAAAAGATTTAGAAACCAAGGACTTCCTCACCCATGCCCACTTTGTCATGCTCGTACCTAAGACAACTTTGGTATGGTATAATAAAAATTTTAGGCAAAGTACAAAAAATTTGTAACAACAAACTAAGCAGTACAATTAGATGGGACACAATGAGGTAATGAGTTGGGTTTTCATATAAGGCCATTTAAAATGTTGAAATGTAAAATCCCTTTGACATTTGTGGTGGAAGAGAGACCCTGAAACACACTGATGCCAAACATGTAGTTTTGGTTTAGCTAGAATTACTGCTGGGTATGTTTGTGCACTTGTGTTATGCAAATTTAGTTCAGATGAATGTGGAAGTGCTAAAGACTCTGCCAGCTACTTTAAAACAGGCAAACTAATTTGGAATTTTGAAGGGGTGGGAAATAGACCAATTACTTTTAGGTTAAAAACCAAGATGCTAAAAAAGCTCAGACACAGTAAATATTACTAAGTCTTTCTTTTGACTCTCACTTCATTATTTCATCCCTTCTGCCTTCCATGATGTGAATTTTCTTCAAAAATAAACAAGGATTCATATTTGCACAATATACCTGCTATTCTGGTTACCTGTACTTAAGCTTTTGAGCAAGTAGCGTACTAAAAAGCCCTAACCAACCAATAAAAACCCCAAAATACAAACCTTCAAACTACAAGAAATTTTAATTGCCTTACCAGGATAAGATCAGTCTCTTTGAGATGCTTGACTCTGAAGCTGAAGAGGCAAACAAAAAAAAAATTGCAGTCTGAGCTCAATGCTCCTTTATTTTGCACTATACTTTTTCTATTTGTATTCACATTTGCACGTTTTGAATATCCAAACTCATGGATGATACCTGCAAGCTTACACTTCACATCCTGTTGCCAGCTTACAATGCTCTTGCTACAAAATGTTTTCAAACCACTGTGTGATTATTCATATTGGCATTTAAAAATCACCAGCCTAACAGAAAGACTAATTTTCATTTAAAAGGATATAGATTGAAACTAGTCATTGAACATTCACAAAAATAAAATTTTCCCTCTTCCAGAGGTAATCTGTATCTTTAAAAAATTCAGTTATTCCATTACTAACATTTCAGAGCTCTCCACTTTCTGCAGTGTCACTAAATCAACAGATAACTGAATCATATTTAAGGCTATGTGGTAACAGTCCTCATCTGAGGGATATGCATCTATAAACATCTGTTGGCAGACACGGGTACATCAGCTTTGAAATTTCATGTGAATAGTAGTAGGAAAAAAACACTGACAGTGAAGACAGTCTTGTAGTGGATGAAAATGTCAGTCTCAAATAGACTCCTCTAAAAATTTAAGAGGTAAGCTGTAGTTTTAGTGTTAATTAGGTGTCAAAATTTTTACCTGCCCCTGAGTTCCACTAGCAATCTCAGATATATGGCAAGTTTACTGTCCCTTTTTTTGTGTGCTGTGCTCATTAAGTGCTTTAAAGCTAAAAAACAGCAACATCTACATGTTATCAAGTACACGAATAAAATCTGGGGGAAATTTCTATCTTTTATATATGATAAAGTTTTGTCTAAAAGACTTGATGATAGGAAACAGTAATGACATTTCAATATAACAGCATTGCTTTAAATGGTAAACTGTTTCTCCTCCCCTTTAAAATCATACCAAATTTAAAGCAATTGTAACTAGTTAGAAGAGCCATTGGTTGTGAACAACTAAAAATCTGTCACTATTAAGTTAATCACTTACAATTAGTTTTTCCTAAATAAACCAACCACATAAACTCTGAAAATAAAGCACTCTTTGGTGGACAATAGTCACTTTGTGTACTTAATACTGTAGCTTCATAAAAAACTTCATACAAAAGAAGAAAGAATCAATCGCCAATGAACACAGGAGAGTACCAATACTGTAATAAGAAATAAAGCTTTTGTTGTTGATTCTCAGTCTCAAGTGAAGACTTCAGCCCAGTCTGAATAGCCAACACAGATTTATATATTTAAAAGCTCTCACCATCTTTTAATTTCTGGTGGTCAGCAGCTAAGTGATTGCCATCACAATTTATACACATGCATCATACATACTAGCCAGCCCTCTTTATAATAGAGAGCTTAAGTATTTACACCTGAGTCTGAATGTACACAAATTTTGTTGGTTTTGTTTGAGGAAGTGTTGGCATGGTAGTAAATTGTCTACCAAGCATGTTCACAGTTCATTTTATTCTAGAAGTATGGAAGAGATTCTTCTACTTAATTTTTTTGCTGAAAAATGGAGCCAAAGTAATCTTGCTTGAATTGCAAAAAGTTCCCTCTAGTCATATCCCCTTCACTCCTGAATATCTTCTTCAACACTGGTGGCTTATTTGAAATTCAATGTCATACTGGTTCAGTCCTTGTGACGGAGTGGCTGCTGAAATAAAACATATTTAAGGGAAAAAGCTAAATATTACTCAGTATACATTTCAAGCGAACATTTTTGGTAAGGTCAAATTATCAAATGATACTTCAAAGAAAGAAAGAGAAGGTAAAAGCCACTGCATTTAATAATACAGTAATACTGATTGTCAAGAAAGGACAGACTGGTCTGATCAGACAATATGAAGAAAGTTCCATTCCACACAGAAACACAACAAGAGATTCAAAGTACCATAATTTCATTAAAGCACATTTGCTATAAAGCATTGCTTTTTTTTCTCTCCCTCTTAGGTATCAACCATAAGAAAAGTAGAAAGAATAGTAAACAAACACTAATTTTTAAAGCAATATTTAGATTACACATAGAAAAGCTCTGAAAGGCTGCATGTAGTTTTCAGTATTTGAACAAGGGTGCAAAAGGCTGCTTTGTAATACCTAGCAAAGCAAAAGCATATGAGATTTTTCAAGTGTATTCCTCTTTGTTAGCTTTTGTGAAATTCCTATCTGGTTAAAATAGGTAAAGAAATCTATATGATAGATTTTTCACACATTTTTCCCCATACTCCTCATTATTTTTTTTTTTAATAACTTGACCTGCATTCCCTTAAGCACCTTTACCCATCAAAATGCCTTTACCACTCAAGATTTAATTTCTAATCAACTACTTACTAAAAATGTAATCTTAATTATGTTCTGTGTGGTAATATGGAAAATACCATTTAATTTGTGTCTTATTGTGGTTCAGTTGTTTTGGATGTGAAGGATGCACCTTGTTAGAATACAAACATGAACTTCCCAGTTACTGGCAGATTTACATGGAAGATGTCTTAACTAGAAAAATAAGGACATATACAGAAAAATGGTCTAGTAATGTGATTTCCTGCCATTCAACAATAGTACTGTTTCAATCACGTGTTATTCCGTCAGTACTTCTTTCATAGATGGCAGCTGACAACTAGAGATGTTCCACAAGGAAATGCAATGAATGTTATGAATATGATTGAAATTCCCTAAGTTCTCTTTGCAAAGCCAGAATAGTATTTAGCTGTATATAACTGCTTTGGCTGAAAAATCATTCTGGAAGCAATCCACAATAGTGTATCCAACAGTCTGAAGGATGAAAAGGCAAATGAATTCCCTAGCTCTGCAGATTATACTGCATTAGGATGGGTTGCAAATGTGACTTATTTACAGAAATTGACTAACATTAAGCACCAGCAAATAAGATTAATGTAAAAATGATGCAAGACATTTCCACCAGAATATAGCAGAGAAGAAAATGAAAGAATAATGATCCACAATGTCAGAAGGCCAGTGAAACAAACAAGAACTTGACAAAGAGAGATGTTGGTTAGGGCATGATGTCAATTTTGTAATAATAATTACTCTTTATACTGCAATTCACTCGATCTTAGCACTTTGAAGTAATGAAGAAATTAAAATAAACTTAGATAAAAAGGCATGCTTAAAAATGGGGTTTTTCCAAATGCTACAGGAAAGACAAAAGGACACCTATTTGATTAACAAGGCACTGCATTCTAAACCTATTAAATTGTATGGTCATACTGATAAACACTTTAGATGGACCAGACTCAATTACAAGAGTTTACAAGAGAATGAAGAACTCCAGAATTGTGGCATAAGTAGAATAAATTTGATTACTGGATGGAAGTATAAAGTGACTGAAAATTCTTTGACCTCAAAAGTTAGAAGAAAACGTATATGGAACGAAGTATTTGAGATAGAAGTATTAAAAAATCCATTAAAATATGAAGGAAATGGTTTATGAACCTTGACATCAACCTGATCCTTGGCCTTCAGACTCATAAATCTGGCATCACACTTAAAAGACATCTTTCAAAATAAAATTTTCTATGAACTCTGTTTCAGGGATGCTGTTTCTTCCTAAGGATAGGTATTCTTATCTCACATCAGACAGGTCAACTTGGAGAAGTGTCTTCCGGGAACTGAAAATCTCTGTTCGAATTCCACATGTGCACGTAATACAGCTACAAAGCACTGCAAGCAGATTAAACTGGGAGAAGCACCAATAAAAACGGCAAGCAGAATCCTGTCAAGTTTGGACCAAAACTGATGTGGTGAAAATTAGGCAAAATGGAGAAAAAACCCAACAAAAAGGAAAATCCTGAAAAATACTCCTGACTTTAAAGAAAACATACATTTCAGGAAAAAGAGATTATTTTTTAACTTATTTTTCAACAAGTCAAAACAAAGTCACAGCTAAACATTCTCTGAATAGAATTTACTGCAGTCTACTATTTCTATTGTCTGATGAAGCAATTTTTTCCTAACTTCTGTTACCTTCAAGGAAACAGGATGAAGAAGGAGAAAGGAGAGCTCTTGTGGGGAAAAAAAATTGCACAAGAACTTGGAATTTTCAGCAATATTCACAAAGGAAGCTACATAACATAGAAAGTAGCTCCCTACTCTTCCCAACAAAGCTAAGTCTCTTCAGCACCTGACAAACTGATTCAAAAGTTTTTCACTATGAAAATGATTTCACTATGAGCACAAAGCAAATTCCAGTCAATTGTAACCACTGGAAATTGTTTGGATATTGTTTTAAGCCACACTCCAAGGCTCATTTTTGAAAATGACCTGCAGAGTAGCCATAGAAGGGCATGATCATATGCTAAAGGAAAAACAGCAGTTGTGTGGCCATATGCTTCTGGGCCAAAAAGCACTTTCAGTCTTGCCTAGATCTATTAGAATTTAAAATTTCACTAAGATTTACCAGATTATCAGCCATACTCTCAGTAAAAAAAAACCCTCATACCAGTATACACATCCATTTTATACACCTCATTTTTCCACTACTACTGCATTTCACTTGTCATGCACTGACTAATATTTGACTTAATGTTTACTACTTTTCCATCTCTTATTCAGTAATTCTGACTCACATTAGGAATTACAATATAAAATTCTCGAAGTTGAAAGACTGAGAAACATAAACAAATTAATGTAAGATGTAATGTTCCAGATATCCTCAGTATATGATATAAACAGTGTTAAGTGTTTCACTTCCCATTGCTAGGGCAAAGAGTTGAACTGTGGTAGAGCACCTGCCAGCAATGGATATGGCAGCTGAAAGTATTTGCCTAGAGAACAGCTACTGGAACTGTAAAGAGGGTAACTCTCACCTTTTTAAACTGTTTTTTCTTGCAGCAGACCTGGTAGTTCTTTTAGTAATGTCTGTACTGTCAGAAATGCTAGGTTCAGAGGTTTTATTTTTCTGAACACTGGGCTGCAGAATTACTCTGTAAAGAGTTGGAAAAAAAAAAGATTATATAACAACAAAGTTGTTAGAAAATATGGAAAAGAGGGTATTACAGTTGCAATAGAACTAACAGACAGCAGCTGGCTTTTCACAAATCATGCTGAAAAGCAAACTCTTCTGCCTGAAACATCCTTCTCTTTTATAATATCCCTGTTATGGTATTGTTTTTTAGGAGCATAGCAGCTTGCTTTGTTGGTTTTGTTGGGTTTTTTTTTGTTTTTTTGGTTTTTTTTTGCTTTCAAGCAATGGATTAAATTATTGGTTTGAATTTCCTGTTAGGTTTTTGGAAGACAAAAAAAGTAAGAAATTGCATTTTAAATTAGCGTAACAAAAAAAGTAAAATCTGAAATATGTAACAAAAACAAACATTACTTTTCAAACTGACACAGAATTCAGAAAAAACCCACAGGTAATTCAATTTATGAAGATCAAAGTCTAAATCTCCTGCATTTAACTGTGAGATGTTTTGTTCAAATATGAAAATAATTGTATATGTTGACATTTTGCTCTTAAGAGGAAATTACAACACCATACTCAAAACTCTGTTTCACATACTGGTTGTGTTCAAACATTTATCTAGAAGACTCTAGAGCAATATGTTGACTATTTCTTAAACAGGCAGATAAAGTCTAGTGTTGCTTACATCACCAAGAATTCCAGATTGTGAAATGTAAACAACTATTTTTATCCACTAGACAACTGGTTCACAAGGAAACCATGTCTTCTGTATTCCTAAATACTTGTAATGAAATTATGATATTATGGAGACAAAGTGACAGCTGGTCAATGGACACCACAGGTATCTATTTAGTGTGCCATTTTTTACATCTGTTCTCTAGTCATTGCATTTCTGCAAGTTTCCAAATATACAAGTATGCATCATTTTAGAGATTCAGAGCTAAGAGTAACTTAGCTATTACTATTTATTCCCCTGCTATTATTAGACTGTAATTTTCAGTGACTTCAGTGAGTCCAGTTGTGTCAGCAGATTATATTAGACTGGAAATCAAAACCTTCTTTAAGTTGTATAAATTACTTTCTGGTTGCTTAATATTCTGAAGAAACTAGTTTCAAGGAATCCCAGCTATAAAACCAGAATGTTAACTTTTGGACCAAAAGTGAAAGAAATGGAAGAAAACACACTTATATACTCATGGAACAGAGTCACCAAAAAGAGAAATGGAAAAAAACCCCTATGTTTTCATTCTTTTATACGGGTTTAATTACAGAATTAGAATATGCATTGGAGATAACGCAATTCAATCTAAAATATAATCTTTACACAGCAAAACTGATTAGTAACCTAATTTTTACCATACACTTCACGACTGTTTACCAAACAAATGACTATATAACCACACATCATGCATCAAGTATTTTAAAATTCTACTTGGTCTCCCTTAGTACTTCAGCCTTGCAAAATATTGTCACTCGATTTGCAAAAATTCAAACAAAAGTCAGATCCCCTGAGATAAAAGATTATAATGACAAGTACTACCAAAATGCAAAACAAATTCTTCTGTAAACATGGCACATTCAAAGTTGAAGGAATTACTTATACAAGAGACAGAAAAAAACTCAACCCAAATGCCTTCAACATCATATCATGCTTAAGGCAACATAAGTTCTTCTAATGAAAATGTTTTCCTTGCATGCCCAAGATGAAAACGTTCAAAGCTTTTCTGATTGTAAAACAGTTCTTACAAGTTCCAATATTAAAATTCTGGTTGCAGTGCCACAGTTATCACACAACATGAACAAATTTGATCTACTGCACTTTCAATCAAGCATCAAAAAGTACACCGGTGGTGAAAGAAGACTTGCATTGTACCTTTCATCCGTGCTGCAAACAAATCCTGGGACTGAACGGAAAAGTACAAAGCTGGATTAACCTCTTAACATTTAGTCACTGACATATAAGCATGATCAAACCATGGCAAATACTGTTTACTAGTGCTCATGCAGACAGAAATATGGCAAAACCATGTTTTTTCCTTAAATACATACATTCAGTGTCTCTCTCTATCTAAAATGCATGTAATATATATATAAAGGAAAGCAAAAGTTACTGGAACTTAATCTAGTGTTTAAAATTTTTCTCCCATAGATGCCTATTTTTCTAGATATCATAAATTCAGAAAGTAAGTCAATATATGTGACTTAAATCCATCTAAACAAACTGATATATGTAAGTGAGCAGTGAGCCCTTGTAGCCAAGGCAGCCATCGGTATGCTAGGGTGCATTATGACAAGCACTACTAGTAGGTGGAGGGAGGTGATCCTGCCCCTCTACTCAACCCTGGTGAGGCCACATGTGTTGTGCTGTGTCCAGTTCTGGGCTCCTAAGCTCCTAGAGACAGTCCAATGGAGGGATATGAAAATTATTATGGGACTGTAGCATCTCTCTTACAAGGGAAGGTTGAGGGAGCGGGACCTCTTCAGTTCAATAAGAGACAAATCAGAGGGGATCTTATTAATGTATACAAGTATCTGCAGGGAGGGAGACAAGAGGATGTCCATGCTCTTCTTGGTGGTGCCGCGCAATAGGACAAGAGGCAGTGGGTGGGAAATGATGGACAGAAGTTCCACCTGAACATGAGGAACAAGTTTACTGTAAGGGTGACCAAGCATTCAACAAATTGCCCAGAGCGGCTATCTCCCTCACTGGAGATATTCAGGAACCATCTGGGCACAGTCCTGTGCCATGTGCTCTAGGATGACCCTGCTGGAGCAGGGAGGTTAGACCAGATCACCCACTGTGGTCTCTTCTAACCTGACCCATTCTGTGATTCTGTGAAACACTATGAATTATTAAGACATCGTTTTGCACAAACACTTAAATATTCATCTTTTCAACAAATTGTAGGCAAGTCCTTACTTTTCACAGAATTCCATTTTATCTGTTCAAAACAAAGAGAAAATGAAAGTTCTAAATGGAAGTGTGACTTACAATCAAACTAGTCACTATAAAACCAAACCAACCACAACAATATCCTCTCAAGTTTGTTGTATTTGCCAAGGGGTAGTGAGAGAAGGAGATGTCTTATGGGACCAGCTCAGAGCTGTGAGCACGGCAGAACCTTTTACATGGTCTGTTGTTCTTCATTCGATATGTTATGTTTGCATCTCAGCTATACACAACTTCTTAGGGCTACCCAAGAGAAAAGAATAATTAAAATCCCTGTGAACAAAGCATTTGGTAAATTTTCAAACATTTTTTAATACAACTAAAATTCCAAGGCTGATAGCACCTCAAGGATAAGACAGGATGTTCCAGTTATGCCATCATCTGACACAGAGTTGTAAATAAACACCCAAAGCTGTCTTCGAGCCTGACAACTGTAGCCTTAGAAGCAGTAACAGTGCTATCACTTTTAATAGAATGCTACTGCATACATATTAAAAGAGAAAAAACTAGTGTATTGGAGTTTTGATTTAGCACAATTAGACTAGCAGCCTCACTTGACAGCAGGATCAATAGATAGGATTTAT
This sequence comes from Serilophus lunatus, assembly GCA_013399895.1. Lineage (NCBI taxonomy): Eukaryota > Metazoa > Chordata > Aves > Passeriformes > Eurylaimidae > Serilophus > Serilophus lunatus. The sequence continues at coordinate 56,476 of VXBA01004772.1, read as the reverse complement.
AATGGATGTGATGTCCACTATAAGCCATGAATCCATGGTAGAAGAAATCCTCCCAAATCTCAGCACCAAAAAAAATATCCCAAACTATATTAGAAAAGCCTAAGATCTTAGGACACCTACCTTACTGCTTTGTGTTTGTGTGAAACAGCATGTCATGCAACTTCCAGAAACACCAGCAGAAAACACATCTGATACACAAAAAGGTTTTCTAACTCAATAGGATATGAGTCAAAGAAAAAAAAAAAAAAACAGAACATTTTCTAAATATAGGCTACAGGATGCTGTAATATATTGTAAGAATTTTTCATCTCCAGTGGAAACATGACTTGGTTCCGATCCTAAATACGCTCCCCAAATAGAAGACTAGTTTATACACTGCTTTCTTATTCAATCTAATACACTGTTTTTTCAAGAAATAAAGACCTGTTTAAATGGAATAGTGTTTAGGTCAGTAGTGAGCATCTTTCAAACGTTTTTTCACCATTTAACTTAGAGCAAGGGCAGAACACAGGCACACACCAGAAAAGAAAAGCCCAAACTACACAGCCCATGACAAAATCTGTAAAACTTGAAATGCAAGCAAGGTAATACATATCGGAGAGAAATCAATCCACACAGTAAGATATTTTAAAAGTGATTACAGTATCCTTAGGAGGGATGAGGGAACGAGAGGTTATACACATGCATGTCTTCTCTGTCCTGCAACAGTCATTTTAATCTTGCCAAGGCAACATGTCTTGTAAGGTCTCTCAAGTGCAATACTGATTTCTCCTTCAACACCTAATGATTTTTAAGAGACCTGAGACCTCTTCCAAGTGATTGACAGGCAACAGGTGACTGATACTACAGGCCTACAGCCAACAGGACTGCCAGGCTAGCTCAGAGAGATTCATGGTCCCGGCTGATTATTCAATCTCTTAATACACAGGGGACGCTAGCTGCATAATGGAGAGAAAGCCTAGCTTGTAAGAAAAGTTTAAATGTTGTCTCTTCCTGGACTTAAACCAACACTGTATGATTGTTAATCCTGAATATGAGGCAGCAGCACCAGTAACCCAATAAAATGTGCTTTCATCACATTTACCACCATCAAACATCTTTTCCTCTAAGCAAGGGAGTGTTTAGACACTCCCACAGAAACAATAGAAGAAAGAAAGGATGATAGTTGAGTGAAACTGATCTTGCAGTACAGCAAAACAAAGCGCAGATTGTTTCACCTCTTTAACCTGTGTTTTAAGTTTAGCCTTCTGGTATGACATCAGAAATCTCAGGTCTGTCTGCCAGAGACCACTGAGAGGAGAAATAGTGCTACATTTGGTGTAAAATTTTGACAACAAGCCTCTCATTTAAATACGTTTTTTCATAAATTTAAGGGGGAAAAATAAAGCTTAAGTGATCTTTACTTTTTTATTTATTTTTTTTTTTCAAAAGAACAGATTAAGATGACCCCAAAGGCTAACAGAATAACTAAGCTATCTACAAGTCCCCCATTTCTCATTCTTTAGTTATTGGGTCATTTACTTCAGCAGAAAGAGTTCCATGCTTTTTAAAATTGCAGACAAAAGATTGCACAGCCAAAGGCAAGTATGACAGAAACTTAACATTCATATTCTGCCAGGAGAGAATGCCTATTCTTATTTAGTACTCTGGTGTAAAACCCTTTCTGACCATGTCTTTTTTTCTTCGAGAGCACCTCGATTTCAAGCAGCCACCCAAAGTAACCATTCCACTTTGAGGGTGGTGGTGACAGAAGAGCTCCAGGGAGACTCACAAGCAAGCAAAAAGTTCTAAGTTGTCGTTTGATGCACCTTTTAAGTGGAAGCAAGGCAGAGCAATCACTGCAGCCACTCTGACAAAAGCAGAGTGGAGAAAGAGTGAAAACTGTAGTCAAGGAATTGATATGTTATTAATGCTTTTCTCAGCTCCGGAATCCAAGTAACAGAATAAAGGGATTTAAATAGCTTCATAGAGGTCTATAACAAAATAATTGAGAACAAAAGAAGATGAAACCAGATTGGCTCAATAAACAAGTGAGTCTTGACCTAACACTGCAACTTGCCCCATCTTCTGTTATGTTAAAAAGTAAAATGGAAGTCATGTTTTATGTCCTGACATACAATGTTTAACCTCTTTGTAAATACAAAGACCTCCTGACATTTCTAACAAATTCTAATTCCTGGTGTTTCATGGGAATAAAACCATCATCTGGGAAACTAACCTCCCTTGCAAGTTCATGAATTTCAAAGTAAAACTGAAGCTAACATCTTCATCTACAATGTGCAAAGGATAGCATGTATTTTAAAGCATTACTTTTTCCTTTTTACAGATAATTTTGATTATGTACTTTTGCCTATTTGCAGGAGCATGCAAAGAAGAAAAGGCTTAAAAATTATTGATAATTCTAATTACAAGAGCACTGCACTGTTTTTATTGCAAGCCAGCCATAAAAATCACACTCAGTTGTTCCAAATAATATATACAAAAATATTACAAAGCCAGAGCAGTGAAATTTACTCTTACAACAAAGCCAGTAAGAAAAGTGACATGAAAACATGCATTTATGAGACACAGTAGACAGAAAATGTGAGCTATTGTAGAGAAATGGAATGGGACACTTACACAGTGGCTCTCTCTCTGGGGGTCCTGATGGTTACTATGTTCTTAAACCATCTAGACAGAATAGAAGTCTGGGCAGAAGGGAGCCACATATAATCCACCAGATGACAATGCTACACAGTGTAGATACCAGCATAGCTAGGAGCCATCTAAAAAAGGGGTTGGAGGGGGAGGAAAACATGAACAAAAATTCAAAAGCAAAAGCAATTGGTGCATTTTAGCTTGCTTCAAGTTCTTCAAAAGCATACTGCTCTGTAACCTTTGCCAAGCATTTTCTCACTTACTATGACTAACAATCCATGGAGCTGTAAATTGCCAAATGTAATATCCATGTTTTTCTGAAGACAAAGTAAATTTTCTGCAATCTTCACTAATGTCATCTATTCCAAAGGAAGGTCTGTATCACTCTCGACAACAAATGCATGCAGGAGCAATACATCTCTGATCACTTGCTGCCATCTCTTATGCACTTTGACTGACCTGTATTCATATATACTACTTCACAACCATACATTTTAATACTAAACCATTAGATTAGTTTGTAGAAACATAATTTTGTAGGCAAGTTTGTAGAAACAATTTATGAAAACACCCACATGATAGGGGTTATATAACCTTCCTGTGTCCAAAGAAGCAAAAGCCAACTCATAATGCTTTGCCAAAGGTGCGGAATATTGCTAATCAGAATATTTGCAAAGTATATATGTTCATCAAAGCACAGAGTTTATACAACTAACTTCAATAAGCATTCTACATAAATCCCTTGTGACTTAAACTCAAGTAATACCGCCGGTTTTCAAAGACTGTAACTGTCCCAGCTTCTGGTGCTTTTATTTTCTCCTCTTTTTTTTTTTTCCTGTAGAGTAAAACTGCACAGAAGATGTAGAAGCTTCTGTTTGTTTGCTTACATAGAAGTAATCAATTTCACTGCAATTAATTAGTTTCAGCACTCTGAACTAAAAAGGAAAGAGACTGACACATCTTCTAGTAGAAAAAACTTCTGACCTATGCAAGGCATCACGTATTTCTAGCAATGAAACAATAGCAACAACAAAGAGTGTATGAAGCTACACAATCATTTTTCACTAAATCATTTCAGTACAAGTTGCAAACAGCACAAATAACTCAGGCAAATAGGATGAGGTAAATTCAAACTCCCTGAGCCATAACACACACTATAAAAGCACTGTAAGGTCTAGCCCAATTACTTCAATTCTACATAAGTACAAGCTAACTAGTTTTGGTTAGAGCAAACACTCCATGAATGGAATAATATTTTAATAGTTGATAGGTTTTCTGCATAGTAGGACAATGGCTCTGAACAGGTTATCATACAGTCTACATTCATTCTATAGAAAAAACAATAAATGAGATTTTTCACAATCTTAATGACGTAAAGTACCATTTATGAAAACACATTATTAAGTGGCAACTAAAGGCACTTAATGTGTCTTAGAAACTATTTTGCAAAGTAGCTGTTTTTTACTGTGTTATTTGAGGTAACTAAGGTGATGTATTTGGGTTTTTTTAGAATATCATCTGGGTACATGCTTTGTTCCAAATACGTAGTTTCTTCTATGATTACCTGTGTCAATCAATGGTGAGCATGAACCAAAGAGTATTCTAAAACAAAAGCAGAAATCACCCATAGCAATGTGTGAAGGTTTCCAAGGACATACTCCATTCGCTTCAGCACATTTTACTATATAACTGTCACTTTTTCTAAAAGTCTGATGACACTGGTGATGTTAAAAAACAAGAAACTAAAGAAGGAAAAAAAAAAAGCCAGCAGGTAGCAGCATCATCCCCTAGAGAAAGACAGCAAAACAAAAACCAAGTTGACTATAGTCTATGATGCTAGTGCTATGTCATTTGCAAAAATCTGACAGGGGTCACCATTCCTTTCCTAGCAATCAGAGCTCCAGCTATGTTTTGCAAGCCTTGCATTTGCTACAACCTACAACAGATGCAAACTTTCTTTTACAAGTGGTATTTCAGGACTTGTCTAAAAGAAAGAGACTACCATACCAGGTTCCCTAACAGAAATGCACTTACTTTAAATCTGTTTACTGAAACAGTGCTACTCTGACTTCCAGATCTACCAAGTATTATTCCAAAGCCCACAAGCTTGAGGGAAAGTTCATTTCCAAAGAAGAGAAAATTAAAGGAAGCTAAAAATTCTTCTTTGAACTCTTCTTATTTAGCTGACTTCGAACACCAGCACGTACCTTATTTGATCCAGTCAAACAAAACCACAGTCATATTCTCCCATTTTTATATTACTACAGGAAACACAAGAGAATGATTGTGATTAAACTAAAAGTCAAGCATTCAGAAGTACTATAGGAGCTTGTACAGTGCAAACTACTGGAATGAAAAATTATGTCAAAAACTAGGAATTCAATCATGTAGTTCTTTACCCGATCTCTCCTTCTTTTTCATCACCAAGCCTTCAGAAAAACAGTTAATCTCATGGTTGTTTTAACAGAGTAAAAGCAGCCTTGCCAACAAACACTTGGGGGCAATGGGAAGTATGAATAAAAAGAAGATAAAAATATTTCTGGCATTTTATATGTTCAGAAACTGACTTACGCTAGCGGAGACACAGTTGGAGCTTTTGCTTGCCTTCTGCTTTTCAGAGCACGAAGCTTATCCCCTTGTGTTAAACAGTTTGTTTCATCATCATCACTGTACTGGGTAAGTGGAGGGGGGAGGGAAGGAAGAAACCAAGATTAAAATGCAGACACTTTCATATTTAAGAATTACCCTTATCTTAAATATTAAAATTAGAATTATCCCAAAAGGAAAAAAATCAAAGAAAATTCACTCGCATAAATACAGTTTTGTTCTTTCCAGTTTTCTGTTTGCTGCTTTTGAAGCTGTAAACCATTAAGTGGTGTCATAAATTACATGCATCAGAATATTGGCTATTTTTAAACAGTGGAAACAATATACTATCAAATCTTTGCTTAGGTACAGAACAAACTTCACTAAATACAGAATTTGCCCTCTTCACTTGCCTTTTTAAAACAGCAGTACAGACTTTTTCAAAAGGCACCATCAAAAGGTATTATGGAACTTGCAATTACTTAGAAACTAAAAACAGTAAAAAACCTTTCAATCCTTCTTTTTAAACACACACAATGAAGTAATAGACAATCCAAAGCAAAATGACAGTGTTTTTGAGTGCAGATTTTGAGTACTTTTTCTATCTATTATTTACCTAATTACTAAAGACTGAAGCATGATAATGATGCTCCTACTTCACTTGTTCTGAACTTCATTTTTCATAGTTGCTGTCCATACTTCCACCCCCACCCAATATCTCTTTATACAAAAAGGGCGAACAGAAAAAGTATGTGATTAACAATTTTAGTGTACCTACAGGTTTGTTCAGAACCTGAGAGATTCTCAACAGTTCCGGTTTTTACAAGAGCACAATATTTGGATGGTTACCAGTTCAATGTCCTTTTGGATGGTTCTCCTGTTTCTTGTGTTATTAATTGAAATATCATCTACTCCTGACAGAATTCTTGTTACAGCAATTCTACGGTTTCCTTTCAACTTTGCACGGAAAATATCCCCTTCTGTCCAAAGCTCTGCCTGTTTGCTATCGTAACATGGAAAAAAAGGCCCAAAACACAACAAATTAACACTGAAGATTATTAAGTGTACAACAGAAGAAGAAGACATCTAGATTTATTTTTGGAAATAATTTAGTGTCAATCTACTTACTCCGTCAGGAAATGTTGTTGGGGCCCAATCACAGAACCAGGTCTATTTATTCTAATCCAGGCAATAGTTTCAGCAGCTGTCATCCGGTAATGCTTCATGATGTAACAGGCAATAAGTGTGCCAGTTCGTCCAAGACCAGCTGTATAAGATAAAAGAACAGCTTCTTTTATGCAACCATGTATCTTTATCTAGAAGCTGCTGTAACTGCAGACATGTTACTTGTTGCCTAGTTTATTACACAAACCCGTACACTCTAACTTAGTTAAGTGCAACTTACCCTTTGATATTTTTTTCAAATATAAGCTTACTAACATACTGTTCATATTTTTTAAGGGAGGTAATCTTTCAAAGCCAATGACTCTACAAATATCCGTAAGTCAGTCTGTCTATCTTTATATACCTATCTATGAATATGTATGTATGTATGTATGAGAATGTTTTTATGCATGGGATAAAGCAGCTGCCTTTTTTTTTTTTTTTTTTCAGAATTCTAACAGCACCTTCTTGCAAACTGATCATATATTGCACTGAAACCAGCTGCTCTTTCAGTCTCTCCTCTAATTAGTCTCCTTAGCTCCCAAGAAAAAGACAAATTTTCCAATAAGCAAGTCTGGATACTAGCTGGCACAGGCAAAAACTAACTTAACTTGGGAAACATGAGAAAGAAAGGAGGACAGCTCCAGCTAAGTGGCACCTCTCCTCAATCACTTGCTGTAAATGTCAAATCACACACCACCTTCTCACATTTAACAATTGACTGAGCTACACCACTGTAAAGTCTTCTATATAATCCAACAGCCAGGACAATCACACAGCACTATTCATGATTTGTCCAGCTTTAAGAAGAGGTTACATTTCCTTCTCTTTTCTCAAGAGTAAGAGCAGACTGAGGAATAAAGGTAGTCTAGACATCATCAGTATGACGTATACCAAAGAACTTCTGAATTTGAATGAAAACAAAGAACTTGTACCATTGATACTCAATATGGCATACACAATTAAATGATATGCCCAGATTTATTATCTCAGTGAAGAATAAGAATATGCACTTTTCCCCCTAGCAGTCAAGATGCTGGTTTTAACAATTATTCCACTTTCCAGTATAATTTTTTAAAATGAAGCAAATGGATGGCAGATCCAGGAACAAAAATGCAATCTTTGCAGGTCCAGAGCAAACAGGTTAAGAAAAGAGCAGTAAGAGCATAATCAGGTATGCTGGTGAGGCAAAGACATGGAGAAGAAATGCTTGATAAGACTATTAAAGATGGTGTGGGAAGGAAAACATACTACCTTTTAAAATCATAGAAAACTGAATCTTTACACTACCTGCATTGGGAATGCTCTAAAAATCCTGGCAAACTAACTTCGGAGGAACAGATATTCAGAGCATATCCAGTGTAGCTGGTATAAAGAGTTTCTGATGGATTATGATTTTGCTGGTTCTGGAAGAACACTCATATTTTTGGAGGAATCTCGCCAAGAAGCTGTATTAATACTGCAAGAAGTTTATGATTTGGTATATTTAATCTTGTATTTTCCCGAAGACTATAAATCTTACCAGGAGTTCAAATTCCTGCTCAAAAACATGGTTGAAAGTGCTAACACTTTCTAGGCAGGAAGAGCTATTAATACTGGACAGCTCACTTTCTCCAACCTCATTTTTGGGAATGGCTGGAAAGATTTTTCTGAAACCTAAAAAAATTAGGAGACTTAAGTGATGAACAGAAACATAGAAATGATTTCTGTGGAGAAACTGCAGATTGGCAGAGATGTTATTAATGAGCTGAAAGAGAATTAGAGTTCAAAATATCTCAGGAACACTAACTATAATCATTACTTGTAATATAAACCACTTTTTACACCATACCTTTGCAATGAACGGCTATAACACCTTCTGCATTTTCACAAATATTTAGAAATGTTTTAACTATAGTATCACTAGGTGTGCTTCCATCAGCAAAGAAGAGGTCAAAATGCTCAAATCCAGCATCTGTAAATCGTTTGGCATCATATAGTTTTTTGTTGAGGCGTATTATAGTGGTGACCTTATGGTGCCTGAAGTATGGGAAGTAAGCCTCTGGAGCATGGTGGGGATACCCTATTTGAGAGAAGAAGGGAGAAAAAAAAAACAAGAAAAGAGTAAGGCTCAAACTGCAGAAATAAACAAAGACTAAAAAACAAAAGATGAAAACACTGTCAAAATAGAACTTAATGTTCAACATAAAGAAATAGAATGGAATTTTAACATAATTGCCTAGGTTAGATACAACTAAACCAAGCATTAAAATTTTACTGTCAGAATTCTTATAAAAGGAAAAGAGCCAAGGAAAAAACACACTGTTTGAGGAACAATTTTTAAAGCTTGTTCTTACTGATAACAATCAACTAAGAAAGCAGTGGGCTTGTGTCCCCACCTCCTTTTTTAAGCATACCATTTTCAATTTTACTTCTTGAATGAGGTCCACTGAAGGCAATGAATTTGTTTGGTATTATCCAGTTAAAATCTCCATTTTCTGCTCTCTGTCAAGAGAAAATGCTTGGTTTATCATTGTCCCTGTATTTTCAGGCTTTTCCTTATTGTTTCAAAATACATGCTAGATAGAACTGATGCACAATTTTGGCCAAGGAAATTGGGTTAGTTGCCTGCTTTCTTTTTCATCATGAGGATGACAGATGCTCTCAACCTCACTTTTCATGTCAGTGTTCTACTCTTTCTAAACCAGAGTTTCAGAACTATAAACTGATGCCTTTCAGATGAAAGGCAACTTCCAATTTTTAATTTTGTATAGGTTTCTAAGTTACGATATGAGTCTTCTCTCTGTTCACAATTCAAATAATGACTTTTTAAGCTCTACAAACTTTAATTTTCTCTTTACGGATAACTGGCGGCTTTGCATTTCTGAAACTGCATATAGTCAAGAGATGCAGTCCTTCATTGTCACAATAATTTCCTATGTCCCAAAGTGAATTTTGTGTGCTTGGAGTTTCTCCGCCCTGTTTTCTTCTTTACCTCAAAGAATGCTTGCCAACATCTTTTCCATGTATTCATAAATACATATTTTAACTGTTCTTCAGCAAGACTAGGGCTTGTATGCCCTCCAGTTCTTCCTCCAGACTGATCAAAAATATGCATGACCTCTAAAAGGTGTCCAAACTCACTCTCCCTGATCAACTTCAGTGTTTAATTATGGAAAAAAAGTACTTACTTCCAGTTTGGTTTTTGCTTTCCTGCATTTTGAGCCTAAATATGCTTAAATCTGAATTTTAGTATTCTCTCTGATTATGCACCTTTATTTAACTACCATAGTTTAAAGACAAAAACCAGAAATGGAACTTAATACTACCAGAAAATCACAATCATTTTAGCATTAGTAATAGCAAAAAAAAAAAAATCAAAATATTGATACTGAACACTTACTTCATAATGCTCATATTCATTTACATCAAACGTACTAAAATCCAGGAAACCATATTGCAAAGCCTAAAATTCAGAACACAGCTTTTAACAAAGATGCCTCTGCAATGAGGACAGTTTATCACTCTTGTTTGTTACTCAAAGTTCCTTAATAAGCATTCTATTCTATCAAAGAGATTTCTTCATATAATTGAAGAAATACAGGTCAACTCAGTCTTGGTTCAAAACACATTTGTATATTTCAATACAAGGGAAGCTAGATGAGTAAATCAACTTTTTTCTGTTTTCACAGAACCACTACACTTCAGACTACTGAAGCATTCAGTCTTTTTATTACTGCTTGTGCACAAAACTAAAAAAAAAAAAAAGGGGGGAAATAACTGGCAAAAAAAATCCATTGAATTTAGGAGTAAATTCTAAAGTAAAAAAAAAGGGCTCATTTGGGTAACCAATAGTTTATCCACTTGTTAAATCAGGAAGCACAAAGACTGATAATCCTGTATCTTCAGATACTTGAAATACTACATTTTAGTCTTCTCTTTCACTATAATCTTCTGTAGTTTTCCTTGCTGTTCACCAGCAAGAATAGCAATGTACCAGTCTTGCCATACAAGCAGCCTTCAAGACATCCAAAAAAGCTGAAAATCACAAATCTGCAAGACGCTGACTTAACCAGTAAAAACACAAGTACTTGTCAGAGATATCCATAATACATAAGATAGTAGTAGGATGCAAAGCTGCAGAATTCCTCATTTCACTACTCATACAGACTAAAAAGAATGTTTAGATTCCCCTGTCCTTCAATACTATGTTACTTCACCACTGTAGTGCTACAAAACACTAGGTTATGGTAATTTGTATTTAAAATAAGCACCAACCCTCACAATATTTGTTCCATTTGCAAGACTTGAGATCATTAGCATGAGCTGCAAATGCCTAAAGTGTATGACTAACACATGGGCACATGGGCGTATAACAAACCTAACACACAACTCTTAAGAGTTTAGAGGTGTAAATTACTGTCCTGAAAGGCTGCATAAATACATCTCAAAAATCCCTCTTTAAAATCTTCAACAGTTGATTATATAAGGTATTGGTCAACTTCTAGGGGTGCTGTATACCATTTTGTTACAATTCTAAATAAGCTAGGCAACAATCAGAAAATCTGCTATATCAGAGCTCTAACTGGATCCTTGCTTCCTAAACCTTCTTTTTTGGATGGACAATATTAAGATAACCCTTTTCAATATGAAAAAGATTAGTTTACTGACCTTGTTTATTGCATGAAAACAGTCCAGCAATGTCAGATGAAAACTGCAAGTACCAAAGGAAGCATCCCTGTAAGATATGATGACCAAACCACTAATTATTCCATTTTAATCCAAGTGAAAGCAATTGAAGGTACTTCTCTAAAACACCTTTAAATTTGCTTCAATTACTATTATAGTGAAATAATTATGTCAAATGATTACTTAATTTCCCCCATCTTGTATTTTACAACAATGAAATAACATAAGTTAACAGATATAAGAGTAAGATTACTCCAGTTAGTTTTGATAAAGTTGACATGTTCAGTTTCTGACATGAATATTGAAATTGCCGTATTTTGGTATCCATCAACAAAGAGCAGACAACACAAACTCCTTGTGGTAAAAACTAATTCCTAAATAAGTATCACATTCTATCTCACATTCTTTGAATATTTTCCTCCAAAGCACACTTTCAAAAAAGTAAAATTTTTATATCTTGCTCTATTTAAGAGACTATACACATGCATTCTTTGTACTCATGAATGGCATCTTCTTACTAAAACTGCCAAGATAAACATTCATGTAGTTATAATACAGTACTCTCCTTAAGATGCATAAATAGTTTACATTTAAACAAGAGGAGAAACTGGTTCCATTGAAACTCCTTTGTTCAATTACTTTTTAAAAATTCCCTTCCTGTTTAAATTCCTGATCCAGGAATGTCATGTTCTTAGTACGTGACTGTGGCCGTTTGAAAAGGGCTTTTGGCGGGGAGGAGGGAGTGTAAGAAAACCCACTTACCTATTCGTAAAATTCAGTTTTCCTCAAGCCGGCACGGGGGAGGGAGAAGCTGAGATAGGGGCAGCCCTCTCCCAGACAGGGCAGCGGCTCATCATCCCCTCACGGAGTGGGGAGGGGAAGGATGGGGGAGGCTGTCCCCATCCCCAGCTGTTCCCCCAGAACCAGGGGAGGAGGGGGCTGCTCTACCTGTGCCCCTCCGTTCCTGGGACAGGGATCAGGGTGGCCCCGCTTCAGCTCGCCTTCCCCGGAGCCGGGGGAAGCTGTTCTCGGCGTGGGCTACCTCCATCCCCTGCCGTTCCCCAGGGGCGAGGGCCGGGACGGGGCCAGTGGAAATTTCTCGTTTCCCCTGGGCTCCCCCTGCCCCCCCTGGGAGAGCAGGGCAGGGATGGTCCTTGCTCCTGCCATTCCCCGGGAGAGTGGGCCAGCGGTGGTAGCGGCGGGGGGGCTGCCCCAAGGGGCAGGGGCCGGGATGGTCCCTGGTCCTGCTCTCCCCCCCACCCTCCCCATGTGGTGCACGTGGTCCCACCAGGGCGGGGAGGCATGCGGGGTGCACGGTCGTCCCTCAGTCCTGGACACAGGTGCATGGCCCCAGGCCAGCCCCGGCCAGGGACATGAGCACAGTGGCTGCTGTTGGATGGCGGTGGGGGGCCTGCCCTGGCACTGTGTTGGCGCCGGGGCCTCTCCAAGATGCCATGGCTGTGAAAACAAAGATGGTGGGCAGGACCGAAACTCGTGATTTTTTCTGCGGGAAAATGCAGGGAGCAAGGTGGGGCTCAGCCCCGTTGGACCAGTGGAGAGACGGTTTGTCCCAGAAGACGCAACGAGATCCACATGAGAGCTGGAGGGCTTAAAAGCTGAGGCAACTGCCCTCCCCTTGCTCTTCTTTGGCTGGTGCTCCCAGGGGAAACACACACAGCTCTCCTCCTCAGCTTGCAGGCCCCACGGCGTGATTTCACCCATTTCTCTCGGCACCTCTCCCTTCAAGGAGGTGGTGGGAGGGAGTCATTTTCACTTCTTTTTGTGTTTTTCAGAGAACTTCAAAAGCTAGGGAGTCCTTCCAGTAGAGCGGGAGGGAGAGAGAGACGGCTTTTCCTACCCCTTGTTTTTTTCAGCTAGCCATCTAGCTAAAAGAGCAATTCCCTTTCTGTTTTTGTCCTTTTTTTTCCCTTTTGTATTTTTTTTTCCTGCAGATCAAGTGTTTCTCTGTGTAATTTTGGGGTCCCTTTGGGGTATCCCTCCTTCCCTAGTTTAAACCCCCTGTAATAAACTGTTCACCTGCTGACAACTTTGTTCAGTTTTCCGTCACCTTTATTGAACCTGCCCCCTGGACGATAAAAAGTGGTCCTAAACCACCACAGTGACCATTATAAGATTCTATAAGCACTGTAGAGTAAGCATTCTGTAAGAATATTATAGTCAAGTAAATAAGTTAAAGTAAATCTACATCAGAAAATACTGTATCTTGGCAGAGCACTTTCTCTTGAGACCACACAGCCCTTATCAGCAGAGAACTGCTAATGTTTGTAGTAAGCAGAAGATGTACCATGTTCAAATTTCAACTGAGAGGAGGAAGAACTTTTGAAGAACCAGGATGGCTGCCTCTAAAGGTTTGTTTCTATCCTTTCCTTCCTTATGAATCTGTGAAAAGTGAGTGGGGCAGAAATCAGCAGGAGAAGGAAATAACAGAACCCCATTTAGGTAAATGAAAGGACACATAAAGATGACACTGCAGAAGGTATCTGTTAGACCACCTGACAAGGAAAAACAAATGGATAAAGCCCTCTACAGACAGACAGAAGCAGCTTCATGTTCACAGGCACTGATCATCACAGGGAGCTTCAACCACTCTTTCTGTTGGAGGGACAGCACAGTAGGACACAGACAATCCAAGATGTTCCTTGAGTGCACTGACAACGAATTCCCACTTGTCAAATGTATGGAGCAATCTGCAGACACTGTCTTGCGCATAAAGTATGCTATTAAGTATAACAAGCCATTTGTGGTGAATGACAGATATTCTGATGTGTTTAACTATCAGGTACTGGCACAAAATCAGACTGCCAAATGAGAAGCAATGTAGATGAAAAAGCTCAACGAGAGTGTATGCAAAGCAGTGTGGCTCCTTCACCTTCTGCTGATGCACTTCAGTACCAGCTCCTAACACCCCTATTAAGTCAGTACTCAAAAGTTCAGACAGTGAATGTGTCCCATGTAAAAACTTCAGCACAAAAAAACCCAAACCCAAAACCATACCAAACAAAACAAATTAAAAAACAAAAACAACACTAAAAAATACTACATTCTTCTTCAAAACATCAAGGTACATAAAGCTTTATCAACTTGTTATTTACCTGAAAGGAAGATATGAAATGCTTCCTGCCAATATAAGCCTGTACACATCTTCTGGAGATTCTCTCAGGTATATTATCTAATTTTGGAAAAAGACAGAAAAAGATTATTTTAAGACTGGTATCAATAATTTCAAGTCATTTGTTTACTACAAGAGGCATAATTCATTATCACAGAGTTCAAGAGTGCTGGAAAAGTGCGGCATCAAGAACAAGTATTTGCAAATATACAACAATAAAACTATCATAAACAATATAAAATCTTGTTACTCTAAAGAAATACAGATTTTAAAATTAAGTTTATAGATTTGTGTGGAGGTTGTTTAGCTATAGGCTATAGTGAAAAAGATTCTGTCCATCTGGATTCTTGCATGTTTCTATGCAACTCTGCCAGACTGGTCTGTTAAGGTTTGTTTTTTTTTAATTAAGATTTTAAGATGTAAATCAAAACACAAAACTCACTGAGATATCAGCAAAGCTATGAATCATCTGGTACACAAACAGCCTGTACATTCAGCAGAAAAGACTAAAACAGTAATTAATGTATGTTTTGATCTTCCAACATAAGAATGTTTGCATTAGTCCAAATTCTGTGCTTCCTCCTTTGCACTGGTGAGGTAGTATTCAGTAACTAAATCCAGAAGCCATAAAACATTAAAAAAAAAATATCTGAAAAATCTATAGCTAAGACTAGAATGAAGTAACATACTTGAGGCACCATGTATCAAACTCTCTACTGTCAAAAACTCTCAGTAAAGTAGTCATAAAAGACCAACTTAAGAGAAATGTCCATAAGGTCTTCTATCACAAACTGTCTGATCCCTCTTGGAAAGTCTTTAACACTAACATCTCCTTAAAGAACACCTAAAACTCCTCTTTTTTTACATCTCTTCAAATACCATCAAACACCATCCCCAGCATGGCCAGGAGTTAACAACTGTTAATAAGAAGCTGTCACTAGCAGGTCAATATTCAGGAATTTCAAGTTAATTTTCTTTAAAATTGCATTAACTAAGCTTTAGCACACTATAGAAAGTTGTCATGGGGTTTTTTTTAATAGTGTTCAGTAAAATTATTTACTTCTTTTACGTTATTTTATTTACTTCTTTTCTCTTAGAGGTTATTTGAAAATAAAAATCCTCATGAGTATTAATTAAACATCCCTCAAAAATCTAAGTGTGGCATATTTGCTTTCTGTTACTTTGGACATCTTTTCCCTTTAAAAGTTGCCACTGCCTTTCTAATTTCTTAGATGCTGCTGCAATGCCAGTTTGAACAAATTGTTTAACATACCTTAAACATTCTCTCTCCACACACACAGAGAACAAGAGTTGGAACAGATGTTGCTAAAAAAAACTAAAAGCAAACCCTTCTTGAAACATATCCTAAAAAGAGAGTTAAAACAGACATGGTAATGAGTGATCCCTTTGATTTTCCTCTGATTTAATTACTGTGTTTTTTCTGAGAATTCTTCTTCTGAAATTAGCAAAACAAACTAAAAATCTTTCTTGGTAAGTAGTATTAAGTAATGCATGTTTTGTGTGTGTGTTTGCTTTCACTGGGGAGAATTTTGCATTTTTATTTGTGGGAACAAGTTAACTTGGCAGCACTAGCTGCCCAGCTGATTAGGACAAGAAAAACCTTTGGCCTTGAAGCCCATGTTTTGACAGCGAGTGTGAGAAAGCAAAGTAGAAAAGTACTTTGAGGTGATATGTATGATAGGTGGCTGAAATCAGCGATGGACTGTGAGAAAGGGAGCATGTGAAGTCAAAACAAGGAGTTGAAAAAGTTGTGAGAATCTTAATCAGCTGAATGGCAAGAGCAGATGCTGTTTTACAAAGAACATAACAAAAGGGGACTCAGAGCAGGGGCTCAGGAGTGTATGAGATCCCCAAATTGACTTTTGTGTGTGCTGTCTCATTCATCCATCACCGATAATTAATTTTGCCAATAATCAATTACCCTGATAATATATATATTATTACTATATTATTATTGCAATATATATTTGCAAGCACACACCCAAAAGAGAAAAGTTAATTAAAAAGCTTTCCCAAGTAACACTTAATAGTTAGCCTCAGATGCTAATTTTCCATTCTGCAAGCATATTAATTGCCTGCTTTGAATATAAAGGTTATTTTCCAAGAAATTTCAGTCTGTGCTTTGATACAGTCCTAATTTGCATCTTGCAGCACAATGAACACATATTGCTAGCAACCACGTATCTAGTACTTTTTGTTTATCAGGAAGAGAGCCTTGCCCCTGAAAAACTTAAAAACCACAGACATGAAATCACATTAGCCAACAGATGGTAATTAAACAGCAGAAAGAGAGTTTGTAGCCAGAAATGAGTCACCTGGAAAAAACCTGGGATTACAGAATCAGAGAATCAATTAGGTTGGTAAAGACCTCTGAGATTGTGCACAGGCTTCACCGCACTAAGTGCCACACCCAGTCTTTTCTTGAACACCACCAGGGATGGCGATTCCACCTCCTTGGCAGCCCTTCCAATGTCTAACCACCCTTTCTCTGAAGAAATTCCTCCTAATGCCTGACTGGAATTAAGTACTGGCAGGCTGGGTAATACATAGAGAGTACTAATTGTAACCACAGGCAAATAGAAATGCAACTAATACGAGCTAACTCTGTAAGTGCATGTAGGTCAGAAAGGTCACGTATTTCTCCTGCACCTCAGCTGAGTGTTTACCAGCTTCCTAAACAGGCTACAATGCAGAAGCATTTGTTTACAAGTGTAACATCTGCAAGTTTTTTTTCCACTACATGAAATGTTGTATCAAAATAAATCTAAACAATGTTGCAGCATACTGAAACATGTTAGTTATTAAAGATAGACCCCAGATCTGAAGTTGCATACCAGTGAAGCTGCTAAAAACACCATTTTAACATACATGCACACGTGTATGGACCTTCCTTAACATAACTATACATGAACAGTTGCTACCTACAAGACCACTTAAAAAAAAAAAATGTAATTTTGCAAAAGCAAAAATACATAGTACTTCCTGTACAAATGAAGGAGAACTTAAATTTCTCAGAATTTTCTGAAATAAAGAGAGATCCTGCTATACTTTTGCTGTGACACTATTACATGCCAAAGATAAAACACATGAACAGTTCCAGAGACAGCAGTTGATGAAATGGTCAGATGGTGTACTTGGTGAAAAGTGGCTTACGAAAACAATTAGGTAATTATGAGGGTAGCTGGACAGGTGCAATGGTGTGGAATGCTTCAAAAAAGAAGAACGACATTCAGCCTCTACACATAATGAGAAAGACCATGAACAGATAATTACATCACACAGAAAATATCCTGGCAGTAACCAAACACATGAAGCTGACAGTCAAAATGGAGATAGGATCAGTTTCTGTCACAGCTTAGTGGATGCAAGCAAGGTTGGGTGAAGGCTGAACTTGGGTGGTACCTGGTTCAGCTTGTGGGTGAAGCAAATTCCACATATGAAAACAGGTAAGATTGAAGGAGTGAGGGAAGGAGCAGCAAAGCTCAGAAAAGAAAGAGATATCAAGCCAGCAGAGGCCACATCTGCATTAGGAAATGGTGTGCACCATCAGAAATGCATCTGTAGACTGAGAGCCAGCAACTGAGACCTGATATCTGCACTTTATACTTTCAGTAGCTTTTTAAAATTTTCAGTGAGTTTTAGTCTGGTCCTGTGGACTGAATGCCAGTCACCTGTTGGGATTCCTCCTAGACTGCTCCATGAAGTGAATCAAAATGCAGCTGGAAGGGTTTAAGAACAGATTCACTCAAAAGAATACAAAACTACATATAATACTATTTCTGATCAGGAGGCCACTGAAGCCTTAAAGATGAACAACTACATTAGAATGATGTGGGTGAACAAAGGAATAAAGAAAGCCAGTAAATGAGAGAAAGTAGCAGTGATCAAAGACCTACAGCAGACGGAAGTGTTGAAAGAAAGTACTTTCTAAGGCAGCAAGTAGAACTGAAGTTCCAGAAAAGAAGAGCGTGCAAACGTTGATCTGATGAATAGCAAAACAAAGATATATTTGTAAATTCATGAGGTATGTACTGGGAGAAAGAAAGGAAATGGTAAAAGACAAACTCCAGAAATCAAAACATGTAACAGCTGAAACTAGTTTGTCCAGATGCTGATCACAAGTTGTGTTCCTTCTGTGCTTTCTAAAATGAGGAAAAATTTCACAAATAAAGTTGTTTTCTTAAGATAATGCCAATGAAGAAATCAACAAGAATTATTAAAAAGACAAAAATATTGAAATAAATTTCAAGCAATAATATTAACTGCTTTTTAGCAGAAGCAGGTATTGTCCATTTTTGTATATAAAAATCAAGAAAAGTCCATTAGAATTTTACATTGATTTCCCAAGAAACTCATTTCCTGCAGATCAGTGAAATAAAATAAAAAAAAAAGAATCAAAAAACTTACAACAATGCAGCAGGCCTGAAATACATCATCCACAAATTCAGTTGCTTTTCAAATTTTTCTACAATGGTATGCAACAATACGTAGGTGTACATACATACCCACATACACACAAATACATACAGAAAAACCCTTAAAGTCCTTTACAAGTCTTCTAGTAAAGTACCTTTAAGGAAAATTGTAATTATAAGGAATTGATGTCTTAAGTCAAACATACTGTTTTATCACAATGTGTAATCACTTCTCTACACACAATTTAGAAATTTGTTGCTTGATGCATACAAAAAAGTATCCTACAGAACTTCAAAATACAGCCGGAAATTTGGTATTACCAGTTGAATGTTGCTCTAATCATCCTTTTCATTTAGGATATCTGTTTCTAATTACCGGACTACAGGCAATTCTGTGAACGGTCAGGAATCATCCAAGCATTGAATATTGGGAAAGGTGCACTCAATCACTCTTCCTGCCAACACTGCTGTGCAGTCAAACAGCCCCTTTAAATTCACTGAATAAAATACAATAGTTTGCAGGATTATGTAACCTGCTCTTCATTTATGAGCATTTAAAATCAGCCACAGAACAAGAGCTTTTAGCATGCCATGTTTCTGTCTGATTCACATTAGTGTTTTCAAACCAGTCTTTTTTTTAAGCGACTCTTTCCTAGATTAGAGTTACAATCAAGAGAACAGTAACCACAATAGGATAAAAAGTATTTCTGCTGAAAAAGGAAACAAGGCTGTGGTTGAGGAGGGCATCTTAACTTCCAATACATGGAACTGCCAAGCGAAACAGTAAAGCTGCAAGCAAGACAAAGCATGTTTGATAATAATAGTCTATGACATAACTTGTTGCTTTCTCTGTAAAATTAAATAGGCTATTGAAATATGCTTTACTGTTAGAAACTATATCAACTCAAGCCTGTAAATAGTACTTTAAATTCATATCTATGATGTGCTCACTATAATCAAGTTTATCTATCTGCTTACCTTCAACTGCGAAGTCTACTTGAGTCTGCTACTTAAATTTTACATTTTACCAACTGTGCTGACTTAAAAGCCAGAAAATAATGAGTTAATTCATTTTAAACTGCCTACAAGCAAATTTTGACACAACTATGTTCCAAAAATGTCATTCACTGAAGAAAACCTGAACTGCTGTAAACACCATATAATCACAATCCACCCATTCTGAACAAATTTAAGTAACTGCTGTGTGTGACCAGGCTCAAACACAAGCTCACACAGGTGTTATAGCTTAAAAGTACTAAATATTTTTTATTAAAACCTCCATTGGCTATACCAGTCAGTTAGTACATTAAATTTCTAGCAATATTCCTTAGAAAAAAGTATTAGATGCTGCAAAATTAAAATAGAAATACATTAGAATAAAAAGCTCCCTGTAAGTATTTGTGGTGTACTGAAGAAATGCATGTGTCCAGCAGTCCTTTCATTAGAAGAAACAGTAATTAAGTAAATAAAAATGGCAGAGAGGAAATAACTGCCTGTCCCTGGCAATTCTCTTTCTTTATCACTAACAAAAGCAAGAAACCTCCAATTACTTTTAAACAGCAGAGGGGAGCTATAGAAAACCCTATTAACTCAGAACTGACTGGGCTGGGCACATCAGTACTTCACAACATCTAAGAAAACAAGCTAGTATTATAGTGAGGGACCCCCAAAAGAACAACCTATCTTC
Organism: Serilophus lunatus; assembly: GCA_013399895.1. Lineage (NCBI taxonomy): Eukaryota > Metazoa > Chordata > Aves > Passeriformes > Eurylaimidae > Serilophus > Serilophus lunatus. The sequence goes on along the minus strand of VXBA01004772.1, from coordinate 36,168 downwards.
TCCTATGGAGACAAGCAGTTTGGTAGGAATATCCTGAGGAAGAAACTAGTGGAAACAGCAGGAAAATCTGCCACCACAATTTCCCAAACACAATTCAGAGAAGGTACCTTTTTAGGGGACACAGGGACAGCCAAGACTCCAGGCAATTTTTGCTTAAATGAAAAGTCAGTACTTCTTTCATCTTGCCTCTGACATTCGCTTGTCAAGCATCTCTGACTGAAATGGAGCTGAGGGTAAACATGGTTTATTCACTCATAATTTGAGCACTGCCACAGTTACTCATTTACCACCACTCACTGTGAAAGGCTACACAGTTTTCTCTCAGGCTTAGCCAAAGGTAATTCTGCAAGTGCCATGGTATGAACAAAGCAGTTCAACATCACACCCATGGGTACCAATTGTATCTCCAACCTCCAGCTTCTACCCAGCATTAGGCCCACAGGTAGGCAGGACACTAACAAATTGAAAAGGCAAAAAACCCAATAGTATGGACTAGAATGGATGAAGGAAACGCTGCTTACCCTGAAGAAAGAAGATGAGAAAATAGACAAAGTACAGAGATGAATCCTGAAGAAGGTGACCTGAATTACAGCAGTTCATGGGGCGGTACCCTGGGAGGGTCACCCTCCAAGTACATAATTAGTGCCAGGCCTGAGAAAAAAAACACTGTTACTAAGTTAATGTAGCCAAGGGGACAGAGGGGAGCTTGGGAATTGGGTGGACAGGGCACAGAGGGTACATTTTCTTTCTTAATATAGAAGGAGCAATGATGGAAGAAGCAGACTTTCCTCACCCAGAGCCAAGTCCTGGCGAAAATCAAGAGAAGCCACTGTAGGTATCAACTCAGAAGATCACTGCTGCTTTGGTAGTGTGGTAATGCCTGAACAGTGCAGATAGCTTTCAAGGAAAAGATTTTTCTTTAAAAGGTGAAGAACAAAAGCTGCCTCCCCTCCCTTCTTTCCCTTTTTACCCCTCCACCCAAATAAAGTGTAAACATTCAACCCCAATACACTGAATTATGTCTACCCTTTGTGTGGTTGAATGTGCCAAATTTTTGCTAATCTACACAGAAGAATATTATTCCCATTATGCAGTGTATCATCTCTAAAAATGAAACAAAATACAGAACTAAAATAGATGGAAGATGAATAATAAAGGGATTAAGGTCTAATTTGTTAAGACTTACTCTAAAAATTTTTGTTTTCTAAAACTACATATATAACTATGTATTTGTAAACTTTGTTCTTCACTTTTAATGCCACGTTATACTGAAGAGCTTGAGTTAGGCTGTGCTGTCACATCAAAGTACACCTGGAAGGAAGCAGCAGATGCAGGAGGTGGGAAAAAGAAGTATGTAGTCTGCAGAGTTCATAAACTATCTCCACTGAAGAGGGAAGAAAGACAAGTTAGATGAAGGGGAAAGAGGGAAACATTAAAACACATCGACTGTGAAGAAAAGACCGAGAACAAACTTTGCTTCAAAATGAGAACACTAACAGTTGCCCTTACCACACTACAGTTAATGAAGACTTTCATAATTGCCTTAGTAGTCCAAATAAGCATATCCCCACGATTGATATAAACACACATATACATTTAAACAAAAGATATTGAATGATAAATCATGCTAATATATCCCAATTCCTTGAAGCATAAGTTACATAATATTCTGATTAAGAATACAAATTTAAGGCCAACAAGTCCTTAAAATTACATGCTCAGAAGTTGAATGTTTAAGAGGACATAGAAATCCCAGAGGAGAACTAATTACATACAGTTCAGTACTGTTGTATAGTTTAAATGTGACTGTGTTTAAAAAAAAATGAAATAACACAACCACAAGTCACGCACACTTACTGTGCCTGTGCTATTCCTGAAAACCTGGCAGCCTATTATTCCTAAAAAGTAACTGCAGCACCTGCATCTACAGAGCACATGCACCCTAAACTGTGCTTAAGTTATGAAACCCCTTACAACACATGTAGACAACCGTTACTTTCACAACTAACTCTCCAAAGGCCTTTTCCCACTTCCTTACTCTTTCCTGAACTAACCTGAACTCCTCCAATCTGATGCACTTCCACACAGTTCCTCAGTCCAAAGTAAACTGTTGAAATGGGAAGCTACCACGAAGACAAAAAACCAGAATCAAACGAGAAAACACATTCAATCCACAGAAAACAAAATACAGTCTCAAGCTACCACTTCCTGTAAGATCAGTAATTAAATGCTGACAGCAAGCTCAAGAAATGAAGAGCATTATGAATGCGACACAGTCTGATTTACTAAAATTAAAGAAAAGCTTCTTAAAGATTTGACCAATAGATGCAGGGATCCTTCTTCATCAAAAAGCAAAGCATTCTGAACTGAAGAAGGTGGATGCTTAAGCCGACATATGTTTTAAATAAAGAAGGCCTCAATATTTCTTTTCAATCAGGAAATATGCTTGTAGACATGTTTATCATGTATTCTGAAAAGATTCTGCATCACTGCTCGTCCCAGAGAGAACAATCCAATTCTAACTGCAGAAAGCACACATATGGGACAAGTATGTTTGAACACTTCGGCAACGGGCGCTGTAATTAATCCTGCCTCTTCACGAAAGACCAACAAAAGGTGCCATGAAAAAAATGTGAGCCTCAGGGCCACGGTCTTCCTTCTGTGATTATTCTTCAGTGGAATCTCTCCCACATGAAGGTCAGAAAAAACTCGACTCTACTGTGAAGAAAAATCAGTACTAAAGCCAAAGTCTGTTGCACTGGGAAGAAAATCAACACTTAGTTAAAGCTAACTCACCAACTAAGACTTGCAAATATGCAAGACAGACACGCCCACACTCAAAGAGGTGACTGATACATTCTGTTTCACTTTGCCCTGGGCCTTTAAGGGAAACTGCCGAAATATTCAATGTGTACAATGCAGTAACTTAAGTTGGTGGTTTAGACTAGCCTTTTTCTGCCATATGCCATCTGCCTGCAACCAGCCCTCCCATATGCATTGGCTAGTCAGTCATGATCTCATGTCGAACTTCATACATGGATCTCTGTGAGCATCCTTTCTTTACTCTGCAACTCCCACTTCCTTCACTGCAGCTCTGAAGCAAAAACTGACAACTCCTCTGTACAACAGCCTCTATTTATAATTACTGTGTTTTGGCCTGTCATAATCCATACATATCTTAGAGCTTTATTCAAGTCTGTTTGACCATTCAACTGTATGTTGGTATTGCAACATGGCAGGGCTATCGGATGATCAAAAACAAGATTTGTGTTAGGTTTTTTATATACTTTTGCTTAGTTAACCACAGTATTCTCTTTTGCCATTAGTTAACTTTCTCTACCAAAATTCTGCTCAAAATGTTAGCTCTCACACTGCACAATACTATATATTCAGAACAGAAGTCTAGGGAAGAACAAAACTACTTCTTTCCAAATAACGGTTGATAACTGAAGCCAGTCCTCTCTCACATTCTAGGCCTCCATTATAAACAGGAAATCAGGAAGAAATAGCTTCCCTAAAAGTTGAAGCTGCTTTGTCAGCATAATCCCTTAACTGCAAACAAGCTTAGTAACTCATGTTACCAGTTTCCAGGTGGTTGGACTGCAAAGGTCTACAGCAACATTTCTAAGTGCCTGTGTTTCAAATACCAAGAGTGACACATTCAAAAATCTACTTCTCACTCTGTAATAAAGGCTGAAAATGTAGACAAAGAAGCCCTGGGGAGCAGAAAATGGACATCCTGCATGATGCTGAGAGGCAGCAAGGAGATTGCCTGCATCACACAACATACTGCGTAGCCTTGAAGCCAATAAATAGGAATGACCTAAGGCTACATGAACTCTGAACCCTCAAATTCCCAACATCAAAAAGCACATAGCTTCTCACTTCATTTTATTACTTAGTAAACAAGAGAAATGGTTACAATCAAGGTGTGTTACAAGTCAAAACAGAACATGAATATGGTACATCACATCTTTCATTCTGAAGCATTCAGCATTTTATTACTTGTCTATACTTTTGGGTACCAAATACATGCAGTAGTGATGTAAAGCCTGCCCTTTTCTCCTTTGCAGCCATGGACTTTCATTCCAGGCACCTTGTATACTCACAGTCTATACAAGTTCTAAGGCTATCTCACATTTTCACTACTTCTCCTAGGTTTGCTGAAGAGATTGTCTTATATTAAAAAGAAACAGCTGGGGAAGGAAAGGTTTATTTAAACATACACGCACTGGCAAATGATAGTCTATACTAGATGCAAGCTAATATTTTTCTATTTTAAAAAAGAAAAGGAATTTGTGTGGTTGTGGGAAAGGTAAAACTCCAAGAAGCAGTAATTTTTTCTAAATGAAAATATTAATTTGTTTTCAGTGATGCTTTTATTTCCTAGGAACACAGATTGCAGTAGGGAAAAAAAACCCCACACAACTTCATTCACATACCTGCTTTAAAAACTCTTGTATTATGTGGTACACTGCTGTAATATACATTAGTAGGATGATTTTCAAGAGAAAAAAATTGGTTTTATCTTGCTGTTTTAAAAACTGAGTATGAAAAAACAGTTAGCAGCTGATGTAAAAATTTAAAGTACTTACTGCGTAGGAGCCTATGAGGAATGCGGCATTTGCCTGCTTTTTCTGATCAAAGCCAGTGTAATGAATTATTTTCTTCCTTATCAATGAAAATGACTGTATCAAGAAATGAACAAGATTATGATTTTGCATTTTACACCTTTTATCCCTTCTTCTATAAAATTAGAGGAATGCAAAAGTTTGCTTACCTATTTTCAGCCACCTATATTCAGAGAATCAAGTATACTGCAGACTAGTCCCTCAGAAGCTTTGGAAAACTGTACTGAATCCCCACCTAGATTGTTCCAGTATTTTTCCCAGTATCTAGCCTAAATAATGTTTGATACAAATTACAGTAATCTTTTTCTTCTTAAATGTATTTAGCATTCCTGACTTCAGGCTTTATGTAACAGATAGGCATATATGACAAGTACACACAAAGTCGCATTCTTAAAAACATCATAGACATATTAAACTTGCAATAGTTTTAAAGTTAGAAACTTAGAGATAATTTTTTTCATTCCTAAATTAAACTTGACTGTATAAATCCACTAGTACTTGTTTCTAAGGATCAGAACCCTGATTAGATTAAAATATTTTGAAAGTAATTCTAAAGTTTATCACAAATAGCTTTTTAAAGTATCATCTTGGCTTGGAATACAGTTTCTCCAAATATCCATCTGTATCATCTGGCAGTTATCCCCTAACTGGCCCTTGAAACAAATTCCAATGTGCTTGAAACTGCACACTTCGATCAACTACTAATCTATAATAAAAAGTCATTTTAAATTGAAGTATTACTCAGATATCATTCAATGAACTCAAGACAAATAAACCCCAGATCACTAGCAGAAATATGTTCTCAATCCTAATATGTCTGTCCAATATCAAACCCAAGATATTGAAAGGGATTATAATATAGACTTGTGTTGTTTCAGAGCATCCTGTCAATAAATATTGAGACTCTCATCTCTGGCAAACCTGTTTGTAGTACCACAGGGATAAAGCAAATCTGAATTAGGCAAACTACTATCAGTGACAGACACTAAGGGAAAAAAAAACCAACATACTTAATCTATAATGTTCTGCATTAATTCCCAATTTCCATAGTTCAGTGGCAGCTTAAAGATCTAAGTAGTGTCGAAGAGGCAAACTTGACTCACATTAATGCAAATAAGCTTTTTTATCTGCCTAACAGGTTTTATATTCCAATATCTATTAGAGGTCTACTAACTTGTAGTCATTCATGTTTATTATTACAGGGAATAGGGAGTCCCTGTTTTAAAGACACTACACTCTACCAAGAGCCCAATCCTGAGAATCCCTAAGAGAAAATAAACTGCAGCAGAACCATAGCAGTCTCCTTCGGGACAATGCCATCAACACTACAGGAGATGAAATGTTGCTTCTTATTGAAGAGATGTCAGCACCAGAAGAGAAGACCAAGTCAAACAAAAAAGCATCTCAAATAAAAACATGCTGTGTTGTACCCTCAAACTCAGACAAAACATTGGCAAGAAGACTGAATTCCAAGATGGGAGCTTTTAATTCAAAAAATCTGTACTTACTTAGCAACTGATCTTTTAGAAGCTTAACAGTAGTTATTGCCACAGTGGTGCATCTTCTAGTTCTTAAAAGTAACTGGGTTTTACTTCCTGATCCTCCTCTTCCCTAAATTCACCTCAATAAACCCTAGCATTTATATTCAGAACTCAGCTGGATTAGGAACCCAGTAAAGCACCTGACAGCAAAAAAACTCAGAAACTTTTGGGCCATTTGTTTTTGTTCTTTAAAAAGTCAGTAATATTAAAAAAAAACAAAAAACAAAAACCCAAACCCGAGCATTACCTTTAATTTCTTATTTAGCTTGCAGCAGTATCGGTAGACCATTGCCAGATTGAGTGGTCCAAAGTCTGCATAGAAGCTGGTAGAATAAAGGGGAAAATTTGTATATGACCCCCTGTAAATGCCTTTTTATTTAATAAGATGCACAAAACAACTAGTACTATACATGTGACACATATACATCATTCTAAAAACAAGCAAACCTTCTTACATACATAAACACATCCATACTATTTTGTTGGAGCCAGCAGTTCTGCCATCTTTAAACATGGACTCAAACTGTTTTCCACACAACACCATTTAAAACCAAACTGGAATATTCAAAGTTTGAAGAACCTACTTCTCTGTATTACGCTCTAACAAAAGTTTTTAAACTCTATTTTAAGAGTAACTCCTAAGCTTTACCTTAAAAGTAGCTACTGGTAGTGCTCGAGAAAAATGAAAACAGATAATAAAGACTGGTTAGTACTTTAAAGAACAGCAAGCATACCCTTAATGAAACCTCTAAAGACATAGCAACATTCCACATGTAAAAGGTAAACACTGATCACTACAAGGGAAATATATCCACTGGCAGCTCATAAAGGCTTGAATTGATTTTGCTATTTTTTTCTCTTATTCTAGGAAGTTTAGACATTCCACTTAGTGTATATGCAACCAAAGACATCCCCTTCAGTCTGGCAGTTCAACATGCACTTCTGAATCTACACGGTTCTGTGTCTTCTAACAGGAATGGATAAAATGAAAGCTTCTGCTTAAAAAATGTTTTCAGGAAATCCTGACTGGAAGGCAAGGAACCATTCTAAGGCATATAAATCATCGTGGCAGATCAGTCATGTCTCATGTCATTAATTCTATAATGGGAATGGTATATTTCCCTTAGCACAACTGAAAAACAGAATGCCTTTTAGACTGGTTCCTCACTGTTGTCATTCAGACTAATTTATTTCTGTAAAAAATAAAGGAAAAAATAAGTCTGTACTTACTTCTCATATACAAGTTCATCATCTATGCAGAAATAATGGGTATTTGCACTTCCATTCTTCGGTTTTTGGCAGAGAATTGCAAAATAAAGGCGATCTGAAATGCAAGAAAATTTGAAGTTTTTATAAACACCACACTTTTCTGCTGAAAGTCTGAAGAATTACCTGTCAAAGGGTCAACCTTAAATGGTTTAGAATGAAGGAAACCTTCCTTTAAGTATTACCAAAGTAGGTATTATTATTTCTCCAGTGCTAAACAAACAAGGCATACAAAGATCGAGGTGTTTTGCTCAGCAGTGTTCCTGTAATCCACAGCTCTTCACTGTGCTTTCCCGAAGTGTTCCCTGTTTGATGACTTTGCAAATTACCAGGAGCTCGACTTGCACCCACACACACATCCGAGATCTCCTTTGGCACGTGGTTACACTCCAAATACCAACACATACAATCCAACCCTCTCCACACCCCACACCTCCATCAAGAACTAAACCACAAATCCCTCTGCACCTGTATCGAATGACGATGCATACTCAAGCCAAAAAACTATGATTTCGACAGTAGTGGCATGCAATTAAAGCCTGCAAATACAGACTTGGGAGGGATGTGAGGGATGAGCAGCTCCACTGCTGCTCGCAGAAGCACCAGCCAAGCTACCACCTGGACATGTCCATCCCCATCCCCACCCCTGCTGCTCCTTCAAAGCCTGCGTGCCTGCAGGCAGAAGGCATCTCGCAGTGGCTTCCTCTGTTAAACTGTGGGATAAAAAATAGCAGTGGTATTCACAGAGATATAAATTACTTCTATGGCTGGGGAAGCTGCAGCCCCAGTGAACTTTAAACACTGTGCTGCTGCTAACAAAACGCTGTGCTTGTGGTAATTGGTCAATAAAAATGGGGGCTTGCAGCATCACAGCAATACTTGTGTTCCTCCTGCTGAAAAAAATACCATCATAAAATATCTGAATTGAAATTCAGACTTAAAAAGCAAGCTTTTTTTTTTTTTGAAAATTAGTTGCCTAGAACAGAGCTATTACTTAAATATCAAAACAGATAGCCTGCATATAAACATATTATTTAAAAACATAATTTGTAATGAAGAAAAGCTGTATCTCCTTCTTTAGACAGCAGGAAAACAAATCACTTTAAGTTTGAAAATACCCTCCATGACCAGCACTTCGAAATCATTATTTGTGTCTTGAAAGTATACATTGCAGTATGCTGTGAAAGAAGTTCCTATGTCTACAACAGCCACATGCTCAGTGGCCACCTACGTGCGGCAACACCTCAAGGGGTAGAGGCAGACAAGACCACCAAAACGTGTACATTTGGTACATGTCCATTTCAGCTGAACAGCAGCCTGATGTGAATGGTTTGGCTTATACATTTATAGGTCAGGTGCAAACAGTGGGATGTACAGTAAGTCCTAAGCAAGTCGGCATCTACTTCCTTACTCTCCCAGCAGAATCAAGGCACTAAACTTGATTATTTAATTTCTAACAGTCCCACCTTGTAAGCACTGCAGCTGTGGTACTGAATGCTCTGTATCTCCCAGCATTTACCAAAGCATCCCCAAAAACAAGCCAAAGAAAAAATTTAGAGTAATGCTGTGCATTTTTAAGAAGTGAGTAAACAGGCCCACAAAGTGAAATATGTGTGAAGAATCAAATGCACTGTATGCAAATCCCAACTGGATGCAAAATAAGCTGTGACGAAAACTCCTTCACACAAAGGCAATCCTGGGGATGGACCTTGGGATAGAAGGAGCCCCAGCTTCCCACAACTCCTCTGCACCTGTCCCCGAGATTGTTAATTGCTAACCTATGTCAAGGTGGATTTGCATGAATTAGAAACTGCAACAGGTAACTGCACAATATTAAAATTTAAAAAAAAATAAAAAAGGAAGGGAGAAATACGATAAGAAGTAAAAAAAAAAAAAAAAAGAAAAAAAAAAAAGGCTGCTTTGCTGATCTGCTTCCCTCTGAGAATGAAAGCTAATGTGCGTGTGTAGGAGAGCTGAGGGTAAAGGGGGAAACAGAAAGGAGAACTGAGAGGATGTGATATCTAGGGATTGTGTTTAAACAGGCATTGCTAGATTAAATACATGTCACTACAGCCCCAGGCTATAATTTCACACCACTTCTAAACTGATTTAATGGCTAGCTGCCACCTGGTTCCTTATGAGGAAAAATCTTCTGAGTTAGCTCACTGAACTAGCCTGCTGGAGGTTAACAGTAGGAATGCACGGCCAAACTTTTTCCCTCCATATCATCGGTCCTTTCATGCCAGTGTAACTATTGATTAGACCGAGTTCTCCCTCATTGTTGCATACAAACAGTAACTGCATCAAAATCTGGGTGGAATGGCTGTAGTACTCACACTGACATGATACCTTCTTGCACTCAGCTTCTTCCTAGAAGCCTTACACCACTTTTGAAAATACAAAAGTACTACATAGAGAGTAATCCAAAATCCTCAAATACAAAGGGAGAATCAAAATTAAAATAAATATAATTTGCACAGGTCGAAGACCTAAAATAATTTAGCATTTTGCTCCTAAACAGGATTTGGAGTAACAGAATCCACTTGTATCCTCTGTGCTTCTACTTTTACTGGAATTCTTCTGTAGCTTCTGCACAAATGCCTAACAAAAGTAAGAATTCCTACCTTGAGTAAGCAATGTGTTTATGGCCTTTTGAATTGCTGTTGGCATTCAGTTTCTGCACTTTTATCTCTGGACTGTGTTAATTGTTGCTATTCTTAAAACATCTGAAAGAAACTTGAGTTTAATGAGTTTACACAAGTACCACATAGTAAGAGCAGTATGTGTCAAATGCCCATATTCTGGCAAGCTGTTCATTCCTGTGCACTGCTAACAATTGCTCTCTATTATGTAAACAGCAGCCTCTTTAACATGTTCCCTATGGGAGATTTTAGAAATGAGCTATACTGAGAAATAATTTCCTTTAAGTCTATTTATCCTCCTATTGACTTACCAGTCCAGCATCTGACAAATGCTGTATTACTCATCATGTCTGTTTTTACCTGTTTTTTCCAAACATATCCCAAGCTCTGTTTAGTCAAGGATTACTGTGTTAATTTTTTTAATAGGAATTAAAAAAGAAAGGAGAATTTCTTCATTAAGAATCTGATTGCAGGATTGAGGGGTTTTACACAAAATACACTTGAGCAGTGATGAATTAATTTCACTAGGACTCTACAAAGGTTTGTACTGTCAGAAGCAAAGCTTTCCTTTTATTATCCTTATGTTTCCTTTGCTAATTTTAGCTTTCTGGTATTTCATTTACATATAGTGCACTTGAGCACTTCCTAATTCCTGCAAATTTCTGATAAAAAAACATCCTGAAACTATCAAAGTAAAGCAGACTTTTCTAATCATCTCTCAGAACGAGAGAGTAGAACTCGCTGCCTTAACAGGCTGCAGCTAGGAGATATGGGTGCAGTATGTTAGCTAGACTTCAAATACACTTAATTTTGTTAGCGTTATATAACAAAGAATTAAAACACATAAAGATGGACATCACTGCTGGCAATTCATTTGAATTATTCTCAGCAAGCCTGATGCTTCTCAGGTTCTGATGCACAGGCCTTCAAGAAATAAATTTCAGCAATTCAAGAGCTACAGTAGGACTTGATAATGGTCTCTTCCAACCAAAACAGTTCTATGACTCTAAGAGACAACTAAATACTAAACAGATAGTGGCAGGACAAGTCTGCATATAATCAGCAAAGATAATTTCATAAAACAATAAATTCTACTCCTCTGTTGTTAAACAGATGCCTTAGATGAGAAATTCAGAGACAGACAGTACAACAAAACCCAACGTTAAGTCTATTTTGAATTCCCAGGAATGTAACAAAAGAGTTACTTACTACTGTAAAAGGAGTGTATTTCTAAATCTGGAGTTGGTATATGGGATTTTGTGATTTAAAAGACTCCAAAATACCTCAAAGAAACATCACAAAACATGAAAGACAAATTCTGCTGCAATGTTAAAATAAACAGCAAAATAAGATTTTCTTTTTAATCTTTCTATCCTTTGGAAGTTTCATTCCATCACCACTATGATATTTTAAATTTAGGTGGTGATAGAGTTGGCAATTAGAAAAATAGCCTGAATTCTATACAATAAAATGAAAACACACTAAAAAGCTAAAGGAACTTTTCATTTAACAGGAAACCATGAAAGGATTGCTTTCAGTGCTGTATCATAACTGATCATTACTTACTAAAACAGAGTCTGCTGCTCTTGACTGATATGCCAGACTACACAGGTTCATGTACTTCCAGTGCTGGATTAGACACTAAAAGGCTTAAACATGTACTTAAAATCTTAACTTTGAGACTCATAAGTAAGTGAGGATAAAGAGCTTCTGCACCAATATAGTTGAATAATAAAAACTAATTGAAAGTGTTGGTAGTCAAAATATTGGAAGCTTCATGATATTTGTTATTAGTGTCCTTAGCATCCCAAAAAACAGTTTACTACACAGTACACAAAAAAATTGCAATGACAAGCCATCAGTACTAGAAAAAGACAACTCAATGGTTTGGGGGAAAAAAACCCCAAACAATGCAAAACCAACCAAACAACGCATCTACCAAAGAATACGTTGAAGTAAATGATATTTCACTATCACCTCCAAGTGACAGTGTAAGTAAAACGATTCACAATGAAGGAAAAAAAACAGGCATGTACAGTGTAGCTTAAAGGATCTTGCTAGATGTCGCTGTAAACAAAGTGGGTACATATTCAGCAGGAAGACAAAAGTCAAGAAATGCCCCATGATGTTAAAAATTTTAAAATTTAATTCTAAAATTTTATTCCATGTGTAGTTAGTTCATTCGAGAATTAACTACTAAAAACACACAACTTTTGCCTGTGCTTTATGCATTTTATTTTCAACTCTTCTTTAAAATATTATTTATAAAATCAAAGAAATGACAGAGAAAAGCAGTCAAGGAAAGGAAATGAACAGCTTTCAAGCATCTCATAGAGAATTGTTACATTTTTCTCTGGATCATATAAATTACTTCTCTCAGAGATCAAAAGGACATGGGAACATGCTTCTAATAAACAAAAGAAATGCATTCAGTTCCAGCAAATTGAATTAACATCAGCAAGCTTCATGCATTAGATGACAAAGAGAAAACTGATAAAGCTTATCAAGCAGCTTAATAGACCAAAACAAACAATTTTTAAAATAGCTGTCTTGAACTAATCTTAACAATAAACAAAAATATTTAGATTTTGATAAATAATTATTCTGACATATGGCTGATTAATACAATTCACTAGAAAATAAAGAAATGCAGTAATTGCTGTATTTTGAATATAACATTCATGCAAATAACGGATTAGAAACTTTGCTGTTTATGGCTGTAACACCACTCAAGAAAAGTCTGTAGCAATTGGAGTTTATGATCTGTTTCTGTCTTTTACAAAAATGAAAATGAGGGTAGACCACAATGTTCTTTGTAAGTTTGGCACTCTGTCTGTAAGCAGATAGATTAACACAGACCTCCCAGTCTTTACAGTGGTTCAACCACTCACCAGTATGTCCATTTTTAGAATAAGACTTTATTTTAATCTGTCTCCAGCCCACAACTATTTATTAATTTCTCAGAACTGGATTAGAGAAAGTAGAACTGACAGTTCAAAATCTGACATAACTTTAAAACAGATTAAGACAAAGGTAGGCTATTAGGTCATTCTTTCAAATTTCTCTTTAAAAAAAATACGTATGACATAGCAGTGAACCAAAAATTAGATCATAATAATTCCTTTAATTGAAGCTTGTAAACAGTAGCCACTGTGCACAGCAAGACCAAGAAAAAAATGAAGTATTATTAAATATAGTAACATTATTAAATATAATAACTATTATTATTAAATGTAATAACCTCTTCAATCAAATTGGTTTTGGTAGGTACTGCTGCACGTGGTGAAATCTCACTGAAAAACCACAAGTCAAAGCCTGGGTGCTGTACTGTGTTTAAACGGGTGAACACTTCTTTGAGGGAGCAAACACAGTAATTTAACGGGCCTGTTGATGCCAGACATACCCAGGCAGTGGGATTACCTGACACCAAAAAGCCATCATCTGTCAAATGAGAAACATGCACAGCATAATTCTACAGTTACACTTAGAACAGTTACCACCACCACCACTCCCTACATAAGTGGTTGCTGTTACAGTAGCTTTAGAGTTCTGCAGGTAACTACACTATCACGTTTCTCTGTGTAGGTTAGGCCTAAAATACTGCATTTTATGCTGGAGTACCTAGGATTTTACTCCCTAACAGTATTAAAGCTTTTTAAAAAGAAGAATTTGGTAAGCTTTGGGATTTTACATTCCTCCTACATCTTTACACCCAATTTTCAAAGAAAATCTTACTGTTTTCTAAACATACTAGTTAAGGAGACACACTAGTTAATGTAAGGAATCCTGTTTCTTGGCACAGAAAGGTATTCTGGTGCTTTTCTCCATGTTTGCTCTTTACATTTTTGCTTGCTCTGTCCACAGACGTTTCTCATGACCCTCACAGAGATGTGCTGAGAAGTTCATTTCTTGCTTTTTACGAGCCGTAAATACGCTACCATACTCAGGCTGCGACACGAGACTTAAAAAGTAACTTTTTCGTTGTTGTCGTCGTTCCTTTTAGACGAACCAAATTCAAGGTCGTCTTTTAGCTGGGGAAATCAAAACGGAATGCAGAATTATTTCTGCTGTGATCCAACAGGCTTCCTAAGAGGGGCAGGTTCCTGTGCCAACACAACGCAGAGCTCGGGGCCCGGGGTCACGGAAAGCAGGGACGGCACTGAGCGGACCTGCCCCTACGAGCTGCCGGCACGCGAGTGCCAGAAAGAGGTGCCACGTTTGCCCATTACTGCACCCCCGCGCCAGCAAGCGTGACATCGGCAGAAAGATTTATACAGATATCCCCAATACGGCGAGAGATGTGCCGCTTTTTTCCCCATCCCACAACGTGTTGAACGGGCAGAAACGTGTCTGTCGTTGCTGTCCGTTCGCTCCCTCTTGCCAGCAGAAAACGGCGGCACAGGGCAATCGACGCTCGGGTTAGAAGGGCACCGGCAGGGCTGTTGTTCCCGCGGGACGAGCGGGGCAGCTGTTGAGACCCGGGCTGTCGGGGCCGGCCGACCCACTGCGGGGACGCCGGATGCCTCCGAGCAATCCGGGGTCCCACTGGGAGCTGAGCCGCCGACCGCAACTTTTTCTGCCCCACGGTCGCTCCTCCCACCCGGAGCCGGCTGGCAGGACGGGACGGGACACCGGGACGGGACACCGGGACGGGACACCGGGACGGGACACCGGGACGGGACACCGGGACGGGACACCGGGACGGGACACCGGGACGGGACACCGGGACGGGACACCGGGACGGGACACCGGGANCCCCTCGCCCCGCGTCCTCTTCAGTGCGGGCGGCGCCGGGGCTGCGCGGCGCCGCGCCTCGGCCCAGCTCTTCCGCTTCATGGCGGAGGCGCCCTCGCCGCTACGGATCCCCTCATCCCGCGGGGCTCGGGCGGCCTGAGGGAGGGGACGCCCCCGCGGCGGCGGCGGCGGCGGCGGCGGCGGCTGACACGTCCCCGCGGG
>VXBA01004772.1:10501-20987 GCA_013399895.1 Serilophus lunatus | reverse complement strand
CCCCCCCGCCGGGACGGACCGCTCCCGTGGCGGGCAACGCCTGCCCCGGCATAAACTGCCGCCCTCGGGAATGAGCGTTTTCCGTTGCGTTCCCTGGGGCGTCGCGGTCTTCCAGGTGCCCCTTGCGACGTGGACCCGAAGAAGGTGCCAGGGATACGGTACCGTGTTAGGCCGACAGAAACCAGCCCGGCGTGTGCATTCTCCTGGTCCGAGCAGCCAGCGGGCTTGTACGGACAGTTTAAAGAGCTGGGTTCGAACGTACTTCTGAGGCAGTGCAATACCGTAAAACAGTTGTTTTAAATAGGTGTTGCAATAAATCGAGATAATAGTTAAGACAACTTCTGCGAACCGCTCCCTTCCCATCTCCATCTAATTGGCCATGATGAACGCCCACGCTATAGTATTCTACCATCTGCTGAGTGTGCGATCAGTATTTATCACCTACTGATTTCCACCTTTCACTGCCTAACGTTTTTAAAATACTCTTTCCACATTTACACTAGAGGCCTAAAATTCTGCTGACAATTGGAAACCAATTCTCCCAACTCTTGAATGTGGCCATCATTGTTCCAATTCATTATACACACGGCAGTTGCCAGTGTGAGCACCACTGAACTCTGTGAAGATGTGTCCAGATGCCCTGAGAAGGACTGTTCTACTGAATCCTTCTTTCTGTCTTCCCTCTTGTTTGTTTGCACTTTGCAGCTTTTTCTGAAGAAGTGATTTTGCTGGGGTAATACAGAGGTTCCTGTCAGCATTGAAACGACAACTTCAGTTTACAGAGCTGTCAAACTACAACTTCATTCCAATCCTTTTTAGTAGTACACAGTTCTTTTAGCCATAGTTAGTTTTGTTAAATGTATTTATTAGCAGCAATAGTGCTATTACCATTGCATATTAATTATAGTAAAAACAAGCAGGAACACAGCTAGCCAAACACTTCCTTTACAATCAAAAGTATCAAGAAAGTGAAATGATTGCAAAACAAAAGTGGAACTAGAGACAATTTCCTTGGCTGTGATTATCAGGTGAATGAAGCAGAGTGAAAGCACTACACACAAACTGTGTAACAATTGTGTGACAATCTTTCATTGTCTTAGAAAATATTATTTTGTGTTTATTGGCTTTGTTTTACAAGCATAAGACCAGTTTTTCAGCTTGCTTTCAGCTGTGGCTTAAGTAATATAAAGGCAGACATATTCCAGAGTTTCTGACATACTGAAAAATATCAGCGAGCTGAGGGAGTGCTGGAGGGATGGAGCAGCTCCTTTTTTATGAATGTAGAGGCAGTGGTTCATGAAAGGCAGACCACTCCCTTACAAGCCTCAACTGCCTGTCCCAGTCTGTTATGCCAAGTCCTGAGGAAGCCTCTGGCCAGCCTTGAAATAATCACACAGATTCAGAGTCTGTAGGTGACTACATTTAGCCCTGTGCCAAGTGCTGTTTAGTCACAGCAGGGAACTGATGCAGTATTTTTTAACAATATCCTTCTTCTAAACACATTGTGTCAAAATGTGGATGCAATTATTATGTTGCTAAGGCATAATACCTTTAATAGAACCATATAGTTCAACATCATGCTTCTTAGGCAAGCATTTTTCATCAAGGAACACTGCACTTAATTTCACGTACTCTTAATGATGTAGAGCTTTCCAGGGCTTGCTCGAGGCCTGCCAGTGACCTTAATGGATGCAGGAACAAACCTCTTCACAAAATGCCATTTTACAATTGCATTAAAGCTTAAAAGGGAAGAGAATTTTCAGTTGACATATGTATGTATGGTAGCATTTTACAATGAAAGCCAAAGATCAGAAACTGCAAAGGAGGATATACTTCTCCATCAATCTCAGACAATTTTTTTTTCTCAAATCGCTGAAAAGAACTGGCATGTGGATGAAAGAGGGCACATCTACTTTAATAAAAGCAATACACGCTGAACATAAATATTTCTAGAAAAATGGATTATATGAAATCTGACAGAACTGCAAACCAAAATGCTGTTGTCCTCAGTTCAGTTGCCTAAGACATAAATAACTGTGGACAATTTATTCAGAGACCTCTTGCTCTGAGAGAAAGTACATACATACAAAAGCAGAATCTTTTGCTGCAAATCTTCATAGGAGAACAATTGGCTATAGCTTACTACAAAACCAATAATCTGATCAGATGTATGTTTAAGACATGCCTCTCCCATTTTACAGACCCACATTTTTACATGACACAAAAGAATTGCAGACAATAGGTGATGTATTTAAAGTATCTATTTAAAACTATGATATACATTTCATAATGTCTGCTAGTGTCAGATGCAAAAGTAGGCATAAGCTTAAATTCCAGCATTCAAAACTGACTTTTCAGGGTGTATTTTAATATAAGGTGGTCATATGGTGCTGGAAGCTTTAAAACAGTGTTGAGAAGTACTGGATTGAAAACCAGTGTTGATCTGCTGAAGGCAAGAATCCCACGTTCTTCCTGAGCAAAGTGAGATTTTTCAGTGTAGTTCATCTTGAACAACAATTTGTAAAATATATTAGCAAGATTGTTTGATGAGACATAGTTTATTCTGTGTTCTGATTTTCTAGATAAAGTTTCAGATACTGATGCTTGTTGGAATTCACTGGAGAATTCTTCTTGCAGAGCACAAATTAAAAAAAAGAGTATGTATAATGTCAGTGTCATATATCGATAATCTGGGGTTTGTTTGAGAAATTCACTGTTTTAACTCCTGCCAGCTGCAAAACTGTATTAATGGGAATATGATCCAGCCTGCTTTTATCAAGGTGCAAAAAATGAACTTCATTGCCTGGAACAGAATAACAAAGATATTACTGAATAAAAGTCAACGACATAGGTGAATCAAAGCAGCATTCTGACTTCCTACGAGTTCTTGTACACCTGTGTACTAGTTCTACATATTGCACGCTATACTGTATTTTAAACAATGACAAAGTTTTTTTAAATTATGTTAAAGAAGTGAGGAACATTGGGGCACATAACTAATTTAAATCTGCTGTAGCATGACATTTTCTAATATTGTGATGACTGTCATGTTGCAGCTCCCCCTTCATTCACTACTCCTCTACTAAAACATTAAATGCCTCGAATCAATGTGAAAGCAGACTGTAGGTAAACACCAAAATGTCAAAAAAACACTCAATATTTTAAGGCAGTTGTTCCACCAGCACTCCAATCAATATCTGCAGGACTGTGATCAGCTTTGTGCCACCTCTGTGGGAGGCAGGCCTACACAATGACACTTTGCAGATTCCTCAACACAAGAAAAATCACTCAGTTCAACACAAGACTGTCTCCTTGGGATCCACAGGGACAGTAGTCAAAATGGCAGCAAACAGCTGAAGGAGACAACTGTAACTTTCACACAAAACAAAGAAGCTCACCTGGGCCTACAATCAAAGCTCCTCCCTGCTGAGCAGGGTCTCCTTGGAAATCAAAAGCTGGGCCAGTCATTGCTCTCCAAATACTCCTAATGCTTCCCAGAAGCTTGTTTGATTTCACATGAGGGCTCCACACTAAACAAAACCATAAAATACTTTTTATCTATAAATAAAAAAGTATTTAAGAACAAGAACATTGAACTGTGATGAATAGTTTAGAGATTCCTGATAACTAGTATTTTCATAAAATATAGTGTCTGGCGGGCAACTCACTTTCTATTTACATTGTGATCATGGTATTTTTTCAGAGCATTCATGTTTGTTTGTCTAAGTCCAAATAAGGTGAGAAAATTATTCTTACCTGATATGTTATTACCTTCACCTCTTTTCATGCCAAGCGTTCTGTAAATTTCCCTTTGTGGATCTACATACATTTCATGTGTATACCCAGTTAAACTGCAAAAGGGCTGCAAAATATGTGGGCACACACACACATACACACACACACAAACAAAAGGTCATTTTTAAGACTAAGGCAATAACTGGTTATGCTCTACTGACAACAGAAAAAGTACAACCTGCCAGCCCCACCCTCCCCCCTCTTATTTGGAAGGTGTGTATTTGTTATGTTAAATGAAAGGGCAAAAATTTTTAGGCTCAAAGCTTCCAATGAAATCAAGAAAAGATGTTTCCTTAGGAAGACCTCATGGTATTTAAACTGAAAGCTTTAGTTATTTGCTTTACTCCTGCATTACTATTAGAATTGCTTCATGAATATCACCCTTTTTTTCTGTAGTTGCAAAAGATCACTCAGAGCAAATCCCTCAGTACAGACCATTAAGACACAAGAGAAGATACATGACTTTAATGACTACTCTATTTACCTTGATGTGATGATAAGATGACTGTCCAATAACTATAAGCCTCACATTTGCTTCCTAGAACAGAGCATGGATAATGAAGGCATGAAGAGGAATTGATAGATTACTTTTAAATTACAGATCTGCATACTTTTGAGTTTCCTAGAGCATTGGTAGCACTGTGTTTTCAATTGGTTGCAACATGCTATAGTTTTGGAAAGTCAAAATGTCCACTCAGTTGCACCTACATCTAAAGATGCAGCATGCAAGGCCGGTGCCCAAACATCCGTGATTTACATATATGAACACATACGAATAGATATAACTTGCATTCACACATACTGCTGTCTTTTGCAGATGCATCGTTAGGCCTGAGTGTAAAATAGAGCCTAAAACTTAAGTTCACTTGGATGCCAGTAAAAACAGTTAATAAAATACAAGGTTGTTTTCTTAGGGTGTAATACTTGCCTTTTCCATATAGAACGATTTCCTATATGGAATAATTTTCCTTGTTATGAATAAGCCCCCTTAAAAACCAAATACTCAGGCTAAGAAAATATAGACTGTTTCTGATTCTCTATATACGTTTATTTGAGGAGCCAAATGAAGAAAATATCATTCTAAGTAACACCTATGAAACAGATAAGAAATGTCTGTCCTGAGAAAGGAAACTGCCAATGAAAATGTCCCTTTTTATCCTCAAGTTCCTCCCAATCCATCTCAGATGGACTTGCTGTCAGCAATGACCCACACCTCTGTCATTGGCTATGCTGCTTTTAAGAGTAAAATATGACAGAATTTCAATCAGCAGTAGAAGGCACACACTGACCTTTCACATTTAGCAGTAAATCAGTCTTCCCTGGTGTCTTCAACCACCCAACAAATGCCTGTCCATAGCAACCCCTGCCCCACTCTACTTCTCCTTTCTGCCACTGTGTCATTCCTGTTTGTGCAGTTGCCTGGAGAACAGGTCATGCTACTGATGTAGCTTACAAATAACCACAGGAAAAGATACTGGTTTTAATCCAGATCAATTTTCTGATCTTGTTCCACACACAACCATCAGTCAGCACTGCCAGGATAATGTGAAGGGCAGTAGTTAGTAGTCAGGATAAGACAGCTGTCCAGGGCACTACTAACACCAAAAGAAACACCTGTCAGATGTTGTCTAAGTGTTCTAAACACAGCAATAAAAAGAGCACCAAGCTAATAGAGCAGGGAGAAATAATCCTGCTGGAACAGACCGTGTAGTGCTGTAAATCCTTTCCTGTGTCTCCTCGGCAGATTCAGTATTGCTGTTGTAGCAAAAAAATGAAAAGTGCTTCTTCTGAGCCATTTTTTATATTCCTAGATGCCTCTTGCAAGCCTGTAGCTGGACACAACAAATCAAATGGATTGCAGCAACCCCAGATACACATTAAGGACAGAACACTTACTTGTAAAAATGCCTTGGGGACTTTTGCCAGATCTTCTACATATTCCTTACAGATGTAACACAAAAAATTCTGCAACATAGCCAATTGGATGTGTCAGAAATAGATATAATTGCATAATAATGAAGCAGCAGATTTACTGACTTTGAGTACACAACGCTTTGGAGGGGAGCAGGAACCAGGAGTAAGAAAGATTACAGTTCTTTGCAGCCACCAAATTTGGGTTAGTGTACTGGTTTAATCCAAGCCTGAATAAGGACTGGGCCTGAGGCCTTGCTAATATTTTTATCTCTAGATATTTCAGGTATGTGATAGCTGGGTAGCCAGCTGGGAAATCAGGGTACACAATACTTGTTTCCCTAAACGCTCAGCTGAAGAAGTATCTCCTTTCTGGTAAATAGCGTGTCACTTGTACCAAAGAACGAGGGGAATCTCAGGAGCAGCACTGATCCGCTTTGTGCTTTCTCCCTCCTCCGCTCCAGCCCAGCTGGTGCGAACTCCCCGCACCCCTCCTTCCCTCACATAGCCCCGCCGGTGCTCCCCGCGGGGATGTGGGCCCCGGGACAGCCCCGCTCCTCACCCGTACGAACACCACGATCGCTTTCTGCTTCCCGTACAGGTCCTGGAACGGGACGCTCCTCCCGTCCGCGTTCACCACCAGGCAGTCGGCGGCGTCCCGCAGCTCCCTCGGCTCCGGCCGCCGCTCGCAGCCCCGCGCCCGCCCGACCTGCTGCGTGACCGGGAGCGCCGGCGGCACGGCCATGGGAGAAGGAGGAAAAGAAAGGCGGAGCTGGATCCGAAAGCTGCGGCGGGTGCGGGGGGAGGGTGGGGGGTGAGCGACGGCGAGGAAGCGACGAGGCCAGGAGGGAGCGTAAGGATTCGTTCCCCTTCGTGGGAGCGATCTCGGGCAGGCGCTCCGCGGTTCTTGGGAGCCTAGTGAGTTGGGATAGAAAGAACGAGAAATCTGCAGCCGAAAACGTTGCGCATCTATCAGCCACAGCCAGAGTGCAGTTTGTGCCCAGAAGGCATAGAGAAGTCACACGGAGCTTCCCAGGAGTGGTGTGCACGCAGGAGCAGTGACATGGTCACACCGGTTCGCGGTCAGGGTTAGCTTTGCGGGAGGCCGCAGCACCGTAGAGAGCGTGATGGAAAACTTTTCGAGGAGCTTCTGTATCAGATGGAAAACCCCCACACTACACTCGGTTTCCTTGTTTAAGCAAAAGCAGAACTTCAATTACTTTGGCACTTGAATAGTGGAGGATGTGGAGCAGTGCAAATACTCCCGTGAGTGCATCAAATGCCTGCAGAAAATGAGTGAAAAGTTCTTAAAATAAGAAAACCTCGAAGTTGTTGAAGAGTGTTACAATCTCCTGGATTGTTGTGTTATCTGAAAGCTAATGAGGACAAGAGCACTTTTCTTAGTGGGCAGAGAAAAAGAAATTTCAGAGAGAATATATATGGGGGTTGTCCACAGGTTATTCCGATTTGTGAAACTGCGTGACTATGTTAATTCCAAAGTCTCTCTTGGCAAACTGTCCCGGCGTCTATATGTTAATGTTATTCAAACTTACATCTCCTGTGCTTTGGCTTAGCCCACTGCTTTTATATTAGCAGGAGTGAGCACATAGAACAGGTTAAGTATTGCAGTTCTGTAAGTCTTCACAAGGATTTCCATTTAAAAGGTTATTAATTTAAATTATTAAAAATAAGTAAAGAAGTTGTGAAAATTGTGAAACTTAACATTCTGCTAGATACAGTTAGATCCAATGAATTTAAAGATCTTTCTGAACCTAAATGGTTCTATGATTCTCAAAGAATTTGGGCAGTATTAATTCTCCATTGTTTTTTTCATCAGGCTTATTTGTTCATGTAACAGTTGTGTATTATACTGTCCAACACATTTCTTCCACTAGCAGTCCATAAACCAAACTGTGGACTGTGCAGCAGCACTCGTCAGGCCCCTCAGTGTTACTGATGGGAATGTGCTGCCTATGCTTGACTACTGCAGGACTTAGCAAGTCAGAAAGAACTGATGACTTTTGACAGGCTTTGCTCTTCATACTGAAGCTGAAGTGGACAGGCCGTAACCTCATTGTGTTATGGCTGTGGTAAAAAACCTTTGAGTAGCATTGGGCAGGGCTAAGGGGCACAGCTCAATATGGGATCATCAGTACAGCTTGGAATAAGGCCCTTGCCACTGCAGCTGCAAATCAGAGCCTGCAGAAGAGGAAGTCATACCGCCATAGGCGATCTGCTGCCACAGCCTTTGGTAGAAAGAACTGGGTAGTGTGGTGTTACAAATCAGAGGGCATTACCCTGTGTCAGCCTGCGGTCCTTGCACCTTGCATCCAGAAAGCTTGTTCTTCCTGTATTTGATATTAAATCTCTTGAGGAGCCCAGCTTGTCTGGGAGAGCTGATAATCATTCCTACTAAGCCAGTCTAGACTGCCTGCAGACCTTGCTTTATTTATGCTATTTGGCCTCCTTAAACTAGCTGAACAAGCATATCCTTAACACCTTGTTTCAGCAGTGTGCAATTGAGGAGCAGCAACTTTCTGCTGAGGATTTGCCAAAGCATTCTTTAAAACCCTCAAACAAGATAGCTCCAAATTTTGATGGAGAGTCTTAAGTCTTGCTAGAATACAAATAAAAATTGCTGCCCCACCCCAGTTTTACAGAGAAAGAATAGAGGTGTAGGCAATGAGGACATTGACTTGTTCTCTGAAAAAGGAGGCACTCAAAATTAGCAGTCACTTTTTGAAAACTAAAGCTTAAAGTCTTTCATTAATATATGCTTAACAAAAATAGAGATATAGATTCCACTGACTTAAATGCAAAGAAAGAATCCATATCTGTTGTTATTCTGGAAAGAACTGACTGTCTAAGAGTCCATTCTTCTAAAACCATGTAAGTCTGCAGTGTGTGCTTCAATAGGGAAACTTCTTCTTTCCCCTCCTTTCTTTATCACTCACAAATATAGAAATGTAGATAACTTAAAAAACCAAAATTGTCTGACTGATGTATTTTCATTTTCATAAAGAGAATCTTTTAGTGCATTTGCATTATTAATCATGACTCAAGATGCAAGTCACTCTCTTCACTACAGTGCAATTTACAGTTGTAGAGAGAAGCTTAGCTAATATTTAATTAATCAAGGGTTAGATTACTTTGTGCTATGAGGAAGAAATTTAAATTCCTA
Source organism: Serilophus lunatus (assembly GCA_013399895.1). Lineage (NCBI taxonomy): Eukaryota > Metazoa > Chordata > Aves > Passeriformes > Eurylaimidae > Serilophus > Serilophus lunatus. The sequence continues at coordinate 12,100 of VXBA01004772.1, read as the reverse complement.
CCATTTCAAGAGGGGGAACAATAATTACACAAAGATGTTGTTTAATTTATTTGTTCTATATTGACTAGTGAAACAAAATACTGACTGTAATTATGCAACCTTAATTCATTTATTTACAGCAGCTGAAAACAAAACAGCTGACAAGAGAGGCATGGCCTGTATAAATACCATGGACATTGTCTAAAGTATATGGTGCTTATTTGTAAAGCAACACATTATTATCAATTTACTGCACAATGTAATTTTTATTTAGCACAAGGATATTTGTTCTTGTTTATCTAAGTATTGTTTAGTTAGAGATAACATGGTTATTACTTATCAGCTAAAAATAAATTAGTGTTTACAATTCCAGGGTAAAACTATTATGCTAAATGGTCCCTAAGAACGATTTGTTTTCAAACTACTGTTGTAATTAAAAAGGAATAAAAATGTGTACTGTCCTGTAGATAAGGTAGATTCTTTATGGGGATGGTGAGAAAAGTGTCCGGGAGAAGTTGTGGGCCCCTTGTTCCTGACAGTGTTCAAAGCCAGGTTGGATGGGCTCTGAGCAACCTGTTATAGTGGAAGGCATTCCTGCTTGTGGTAGAGGGATTGGAATGAGAGTTTCTTTAACCAAAACCATTCTATGATTCTAAAAGAACTTTTTCCTTTATGTCTGTCTTTAATTTTTTCCTTAGTGTCACAGTATCTTGGGGGGTTGCTAGACTTCTTACGCTATGCCTAGGCATGACATCATGGGAGTGTTTCTTCTGACCAGCAAGGGAAATAATTTGCAGCTGGAAAGCAATTTTGCAAACACTGGGTTCATCTCCATTTTTGCTACCTGGTGTGTGATCTCTAACTCCTGATGTTGTTTCTTTTTATTTTTGCTTCCTATTTTTTACTTCCTGATTTTCTGTTGGTGATTATTCTTTTTTTGTTGTTTTGGGGTTTTTTTTTTGTTTTATTTTGTTGTTGTTTGGGTTTGGCTTTTTTGTTGGTGTTTTTGTGTGTATGTGTGTTTGTTTCATTCTTTTAGGGTTTTGTTTGCGCTTTGTGTGTTTTGGTTTTTTGATTTGGTTCAGCAGGGAGTTGGGTTTGTTGGTTTGGTTTGATCTGGGTTTTGTTTTTTTTTTCCAGAGGGAGTAGAGTTCAAAACTTGCTGAAGTTTTACTTTCCCATGCCCTTTAAAAATTATTCAGGATTATTTACCAGACTAAGGGCTTTGTAAATCTAGCTGCAGTATCAGAGTATCAGTATGAGTTGCATATTGATTAACTATTGTTTCCCAACACAGATAATGGATATGTAATTAAAATTCTACTCTAATAGTTTAGGGTTTATAATGACATAATGAAAAAAAATATTTCTTCTGTTACGTTTGAATGCAAACCTTACACAAATAGCAGTAGTTACAAATTTTACTACACAACAGAATAGCAATATTAAATGAAATGCCCACATTTTAGTTAATATAGCCTCAAGGCATAGAGAGAACTTTTAATACATTCAGTAGCGTACTGGTTTGGGGGGGGCTGGGATCTTGGGGGGATGGTCAAAGGGGGGCTTTGGGGGTGTTCCTTGGACTTTTTGGGAAAAAAGGGGGTAAGAAGAGCTCAC
>VXBA01004771.1:646809-677077 GCA_013399895.1 Serilophus lunatus | reverse complement strand
GGAACACCCCACACACAGGGACAGCTCGTGCAGGGAACACCCCGACGGGAACACCCCGACGGGAACACCCCACACACACAGGAACGCCCCGACGGGAACACCCCACACACACAGGGAACACCACAACAGGAACACCCCACACACAGGGACAGCTCGGGCAGGGAACACCCCAACGGGAACACCCCACACAGGGACAGCTCGAACAGGGAACACCCCACACACAGGGACAGCTCACACACAGGGAACACCCCATGACACAGGGATAGCTCACACAGGGAACACCCCCTCTACAGGGACAACTCGCACAGGGAACACCCTGACAGGAACACCCCTCACACAGGGACAGCTCGCACAGGGAACACCCTGAATGGGGACACCACACACACAGGGACAGCTCACACACAGGAACACCCCACACATAGGGAGAACTCACACACAGGGACACACCCACCCCCCAAGGGACACCTCACACAGGGAACACCCCAAACGGGAACACCCGTGAGGTTACACAGCAGGTACCTGATCAAACTCTCTGCCAGCAGCAAGCTGAAGGATGTAAACAATGGAATCTCCTTTCATGGGCTGCAGAGGTTCCCATGTGATTTCATACGTGTTTTCTTCCAGCTGATTCACTTTGGGTGCTGGGGGAAAATAAAGGGGTTTGTTGTGTTTTAGAAAAAAAATGTACATTCTACAAATGGAGAACTGTTGTGCTTCAAGGGAACTCATTCAAATGATCTGAAGCAATTAGGACTTGTTTATTTTTCTTCTTTACATTTTCTGACATAAGTTTTAAAACTATCATTGCAGTATTTGGAGGTTGCACTTTTTTTGAGCTGACAAGATGAGCCTTTGATGTCTAATGCTTTCAAATCACTACAAAAACCAGCATTTCTGTCCATGTCCTGGACTGGAATCCCAGGTCATAAACATGGTTCAGTCTTTTCCTGCAGGTCATGAGCATTCTGAGCTCCAGACAGACCTTCCCTGATGGCACCCTTTAATGTTCACATTAGGAAGTGAAGATCAGAGGAATTAACTGTGCTCTCACTTGCTACACATTGTTATAACTCACACCAGATGAAGGACAACCCAGGAAAGTGACTTTCCAGTTGAAAAAAGGTGGGAATGCTCAGTTCAGGGGTGGAAGAGCTGCAGTGCAGAGGTGCCACCCCAGCACAGCCCCTCCCACGAGTGGCTGTTCTCTGTCCCTCAGGGCCCTGCTGGGCTGGTTGTACAAATCTTGCACACAAGTGCCTGGCACAGGTTTCTGGGACAGTGTAACTCACCTTTGAGAGATGCAGGTGGAGATTTTGTTGTAGTGAAAGTGTAAACTTGGGAAAACTCTCCCTCTCCAGCCTCGTTGTAGGCCTGGATCCGGAAATGGTACGTGGTGGATTCACTGAGCCTCTGCACCTTGTAGGTGTGACAGGGCCCATTATAGACTGTAACAAACCTGGGGACACAGAGCACACACACATCAGCTCCTGCAGAAGCACAGATGTCCAGGCCAGTACCACAAGTCATATCCAGCTCAAGGACAAAGAGGTGACACCACATCCCGGGTGTCCCAGGTTTCCCAATGGACACTGGGCATCCCAACTCCTGCTCTGAACCAAGAGAATAAACCTTGAATATAACAAATCAATCCAAATTTCAAGATAAAGAACAGCTGGTCACCACTGTGTTTCTTATAAGCAAACTGGACTTTGTTTTAGAATTTCCAAAACCAAAAAACCCAGAAAGAGAGGACAGTGATAATTTACTGTTCACAGGCAAACAGAAGTACAAGCTGTTTACAGCACTTGTGGTTGAAAAATGGGATGCAAAGCTGCAAACCAAGAGGCAAACTTTGGGAAGCCCAAATGACTCACTAGTGCAAACAGAAGGCAGAATACCTAAAATAACTTAAAAAACTGACAAGAAGTGGTAAATCAGCAAGATCTCACCTGCCAAACCTGTCCTCCATCTGCAAGTTGAACTGTGTAGGGTTGGTAATTAAAGCTCTGCTGGGCCCTTCTCCCCATTTGAGTTTAAGGCTCTGGTAGCTGAAGACCACACATTCCAGATGAGGAGGGTCAGGAGGTAGTGGTTTGGTTTTGGCTTTCATGGAATGACTGAAAGGACCAACTCCAAGGCTGTTTATGGCCTGTATTCTGATTCTGTAACGGGAGAGAGCAGCAACATGGTCAGGACAAATACTGGGGAAGAGAGCAAGAGTTACATTTGTACAGAATGTAACTCCAAAGAATAAAGCAATTAAAATGGAGGCAGAAATGAACACTGAAGATTCTGAATCTGAACTTGTCTCTCCATCCTGTTTTGGCCACACACCTGATCATCCCTTCCCATGTTTCACAATGGAAAATTCTAAACCTATAAACCTTAGAATGAAGCCTTGGCTTGGAGACAGAATGTGAATTTAACACTGTGATCTAACTCCTGCCAACATCATGCTTTGACTATCAGTGGGACAATTCTGGGGTGGTTTTTGGAGCTGCAGAGTGAATTAGGCAAATAGTCTGTCAGCTGAATGAAAAACTGCTCTAAAAATGTACAGCACTCCCTTCAAAGCTATTGACTGTAAATGCTAGAGAAGTGGTTCCAGAACAAAGCCATCATCACCTGTACACAGTGTCAGGCAGCAGGTTCTCCAGGACATGAGTTGTGCTCCTCCCAACAGTGACCAGCTGCTTTTCCCCACACTCTATGTTGTAGCCTGTGATCTCTGCCCCGTGGCAGCAGGGCTCTTCCCACTGGATTGCAAGGCACGTGGCCAGAGGAGCAGAGAGCTCCACCTGATCCTCTTCCAGTAAGTGCAGCACGGCCACGGCCGCCGGCACCGACGGCGGGGTTGTCACCACGCTGGTGTCCCCAAACAGCCCCACTCCAGCCACGTTCACAGCCTGCAAAACACACCAGGGATGGCTCAGAGCTGCTTCCTTCCCAGGCAGTCCCATCCCTCACACCCTTCCCTCTGTGTTCTTAGAACAACATGGAAAAGAATGAAAAATCCCTCAAACAAAATGTGAACACAGCAACGTGTCTGGTATTTCATGGCACACTGGGGCTGAAGTCTCTTCTGGGTACAGGGAATTAGGAGGGACTAGGGGAGAAGGGAAGATCTGTTTACAAACTACTTTGCAGATGATAGCACTTGATGTTATTCCTCTCTAGGTGAAGTTTTTCTCCAAACTGCAAGAACTGGATGTGTGCTCAGTGACAACAAAAGGCTTTTCCTACCTGTACTCTGCAGTAATAGGTGGTTGCAGGTGTGAGCCCTTTGACTTCATAGCTCTGGCAAGGGCCAGTGTAGATGATGTGCATGGATCCCTCCACCTGGCCCCAGTCCAGCCTGTACTCCAGGATTTCTGCACCATTGCACGCTGGGCTCTGCAGGGGCAAAGGGGGGATCAGTTCATCACACTGAGCACAGACATGGGGGGACAACCACAGAATTGTGAAGAAAACAAACCAAGATCATCAAATGCAGCCATTGGAATTCTGAGGTTGAAACCTGAGGTCTTGTCCAAGGGATTTTAAGTTCAGCTTCTTAAAAGGTGACATGTGGCTGCAACATCACCACAGCTCAGACCACAATTTCCATTCATTCACAGTCTCTTACCAATCAGATGAACTAATAATCTATTACACAGTAGTTACCATTAAGAGGAGGATCAACTGTCACCCCATTTGTCCAGTTAAGATTGAAACTGATAAATCACAAAGTTTACAAACCCAACATATCCATCTATAAAGACATGAGCTTAAAATATCCCATTTCTACATGTACCATTTCTCCCATTTCTGTGCATCAGACACTACAATTCTGCCAGGCAAACACTAATTTGGGGGTCACTGAAAGCCACCAACACCTACCTCCCAGGAAACCACAGCACAAGTTGCACTTCTGCAGGTTATCAGGGGTTTGCTGCACTGCTCGGGGGGTCCTGGAGCAGTGGAAAGCTCTGCCTTGTCAGAGTAGGGCCCAAACTGCAGGAAAACACAACTGCATGAACACAGCAACAGCACCAGAGCAAAAACTGATGTGCAAGTGAAGAAAACAAACTATTTGTAACTGGACAGAGCACTAAACACAGAGTTCAGAGCCCAGTTTCACAGCACTGCTGAAGATCCCTTGCAGGTAAGTTCACTCTAAGCCTGTTCCCACAGGACATCTGAGATCCTCCCACTCCAGGGTTGTGTGACTCCTCCCTCCCCCAGCCAGGATCTGGGCACTGGTTCACAGAGACTTTTATGCAACCAACACTTATCCCACCCCTTTTTCCAAGCTGGCCTGACTTGCACCCCTCCTCCCCACACAATGCTGCTCCCACACCCCCAGCTGCACAGTCTGAGCTCCCTGCACACACCAAACCCTTCCTGAGGGCATTGTTAAATGGTTCTTCACAGAACACAAGCTACAAAATACCCTCAGACTCCTACAACAGCATCCTGATGCCACACTCCTGTGCCAGAGGAGGGAGGAGAGGGTTTGCAGTGGTTACCCCGACTTTATTCCCTGCCCGGGTCCAGAAGCTGTAGGTTCTCCCTGGAAGCAGGTTGGTCACAACAAACTCAGCTGCTGGGCCCTGGTACACAGCCCTGTGCTCCTCCTCCTCAGAGTCTGCCATCTCCAGAATATACTCTGTAATGTCAGAACCTCCATCTACAGCTGGGGGGCCTAGGAAACAAAAACAGGTTGGTCCTCCTGTATTGATTTCTGAATTCTAGAGGGTAGGGCAGGTTTTTACCACATATCTGTGCAAAATAACTTTATGAAGTTTGCTTTTCCCCCCAGATACTGATAGTTTAAGATGACCTTCATCAGAGTTTTTTTAAATATATTTTCCCTGTTTTCTTCACAAAGCAATGTCTTTTTGATTATCTCCTTTGCTGAGGTAACAATAAGAAAAGGAAAGTTGATTTTTAAATTGCCAAACAGTCATGGGCAGGCAGGAGATTTCTCACAGGAAAATATTTATGTCTGCTGAAGTCTCACTGTATTGTTGCACATGCTGTGGTCAGAACCTTTGTTCTTCTTAAAAAAACCCTCACAAAACAAATCAAAACCCCTCACCCCAAGGCATAGACTGAATTTTAACATTGGTACTTTTTTTCCTCTGGTGAATTCAACACATTTTTTTTTTTTAACTTGGACATTTAAAATGAGAGAAGTGTTTCACTCAGACTCTGGTGCTCACCCCACTGCAGAGGGATTTCCTTGGGCTTGGCTTTGCCTGCCAGGGCTGGGGGGGGACAGGGGCCGGGGGGAACCGCTGCCGTCGTCACCGTCGTGACATCAGAGGCCTGGAGAGGGACAGGTCATTTCAGAGCAGAAAACACCACACATTTTGCTAAGACATAGGCAGGAATGGCTTGCAGAAGCAGCCAGGGCTCCTCTTGCTCACCTGGCTCTCCCCACCCCTGCTGGCACAGGACACCCGCAGCCGGTAGCCGGTGCCAGGCCTGAGGTGGTCACACACGTGCTCCCTCTGGGCCCCGCTGTAGATCGTGTCCCACTTCCCTCCTGAGCAAAGAAATCAACGCTTTGCACTGCAAAACCTTTGTAAAAACCCACCTTGGGAATTCTCTCACACAGTACTACAGCAGTCAAGCCACACAATCAGTTTTGAATGATTAATTAATTACACAGAAAATGTGACAACGTGTGAAAACAACGAGTAAAGATTCATTCAGGTTGGAAAAGATCCCCAAGATCAGCTCTAAAGCAGGGGCCCAATCCCATCTATATCATGATTTAAACACCTCCAGGGGTGGAGACACAGTGCACTGAGTACCCAGAGGTGATTCCTTACCCACTGATGCTTCTGAGATTTCCAAGCAGTATTTAGAGATGTCTGATCCTCCATTATCTTTGGGGGGCTCTGAAACAAATCAACAACTTCAGTCATGGAAGAGTCTAAAATCAGGCATTATTTTGTTATCAGCTTTCTCACAGAACAGTTTCATTGACTGTAGAATATATTCAACAGAAAACCTCAACACAAAACAAATTTACTTCATTATTCACAATATTTTTTCCAGCAAATTTTTTCTCCTATTATTAATCATGGTTAAGCCAAGAAAAAAAATAGGAAAATGACTAGGAAAACAGTGCCAATTTCAGGTATCAGCTCTAATTTTTTAAGAGCTTGTGAGAATTATTTAAGCCTCACAGTAAATCCATCTAAAATGCCTGAAGAAAACCATCACTTCAGTGCTACAGCCCAAAAATGAACCAGATTTTGGGAATGTTGAGTATCTCTCCTGCACTAACATCACCTGCAAGGCCAAATAATGAGCCTGAGTTGGCCTCTCATTTGATCTGCACACAAAGCAGCTCTGAAATGCTGCAGGGAACATGGACATACCCCACGTAACCTTCACACTGTGGGAGTGGATCTTGCCCTTCACAACTGGTTTACTGGGGGGTCCAGGTTTGTCAGGATTGGTGCTGTGCTCCACCACCTCACTGGGACTGCTTTTACCTTCACTGTTGTAGGCAAAGAGCTGTTTCAGGAATGAAAAGAATAATTTATTTAATGCTATCTATTGACAGTATGACAGCAATATGCTGCTGATTGGAAAAATTCTTCTATTAAAAAAACCCAACCAAAATAAAGACAAGAATTTAAGAGAAAACAGAGTGTAAAAAAAATCTGAATTGTTTTAGGATTTCACCAAAACCTGTTGTAACAACAGGTGATTTCCTGCTGTCTCCATACAGTGTCTGAGCTGGATGAAAATTCCAAACCCAGACAAGCACACAGACATTAATTAGACTTGAAACAAACTGTAACACAAACCCTGAACTTGTAAGATGTGCTCCTCCTCAGGTTTCTTAAAGTGCATGAGAGCTCATCTCCATTGTACTGGGGCTGGAATCCATAACCCTGGGAAGGAGGGAGAACAAGGACAAACACAGTCACTCATTCTTAAGGTAAAACAAAAAACCAGAGCAGCTCAGTACAATTCTTTACCCTGAGCTTCATCTCTGTGTCATGAATTACATGAACTACTTGGTCCCCTGTCTCAAAATGAGAGTGATTTCTCACTGGAATGGGCTGCCCAGGGAAGTGGTGGAGTCACCATCCCTGGAGGTGTTTAAGGATGGATGATGAACTTAGTGACAGGGTTTAGATGGTCTAGATGGTTTAGATTTAGATGGTCTAGGTGGTTTAGATGGTCTAGATTTAGATGGTCTAGATGGTTTAGATTTAGATGGTCTAGGTGGTTTAGATGGTCTAGATTTAGATGGTCTAGATGGTTTAGTTTTGTTAGTTGGTTTAGATGGTCTAGATGGTTTAGATTTAGATGGTCTAGGTGGTTTAGATGGTCTAGATTGAGATGGTCTAGATGGTTTAGTTGGGTTAGTTGGTCTAGATGGTTTAGATGGTCTAGATTTAGATGGTCTAGATGGTTTAGAAGATTGGTTGGTGTTGGTTGGGTTGTTAAGTTGGGTAAAAGGTTGGACTTGAAGATCTCTACAGCCTTTTCCAACCTTGCTAACTCTGTGTGTGACCGAAGGTAAAACAGAGTTAATTTTTGATTTCAGCACCGGAGAGGATCAGGGTTTTACAGGCAGAGCAAACCTCAGCACTTACAGAGCCTTCCTCCTCCATGTCCAAGGTGTAGGTGAGGGAGTCATCCGAGGAGCCCCCGGGGGGGGGCAGCCAGCTGAGGCTCAGCCAGGTCACCCCTGCCTGCAGCAGCTGGGGGGGCGCCGGGGCCGGGGGCACCACCCCGGCCGTGCAGAAGGACACGGTCTCACTGAACCCACTGGGGAGGGAGGAGGGCAAGGATCAGTAACAGCAGCACCAGGGGCTGAGCAGGGGGTGGATGCCCTGAGGCACTGCACTCCTCACCTCATGCCAATGTCGTTTTTAGCAGCCAGTCTCAGCGAGTATCGTGTGGAGGGACAGAGTTTGGTGAGTTTGTACTGCTTCAGGTGCCCGTAGTAACACTCCTTGAAGGGTCCATTCTTCCCCTGGAAACAGGAGAACCAGGGTCACTTATCACCCAGGGGCTCTGTGATCCCTGCCAAGGTCACCCTCTTCCCTCCCAACCTTCCAAACCACAGAATTCCACAATGCTTTGGGTTGGGAGGAACTTAAAGCCCATCTTGTTCCACTCCCTGCCATGGGCAGGGACATCTCCCACCCCAAATGTCACTTCACTCCTTTACCAGGAATTCGAAATGAAATTATTAAGCCTAAAGAATGTAAAATTTAATGTTATCATGGTCACCCTGAGAAGCACCATCTCTGATAATAAAGCACATTGGGATGGAGGGATCAGTTTATTTCAATAAAGTAGATGTGACAGAATGGCAATAAATGGCTGTGTTTGGTCCAGACCAGAAGGTGCTTTTGACATTGTTTATCCCTTTGGGTACATCCCAGTGAGCAGCTCAGAAGCTGGGGGATATTTGTGGCAGCTCCCAAAGATACAAATGCTCCTCCATTTAAAGAGAGCTCTGAATGACAAATGAGGCACTTTTACACTGTCCCCTCAAGCTCATCATTTGTCCCTTTAAACTGCCTGGACAGCTGCACCCAAAATAGCTGCTCTACCTAAGCAAGGAGTATTTTTAAGTATAATTGCTCTACAGGTGTCATTATGATTTTTTTTTTGGTACTAGAAAAGGCCTTACCTCATCCCATTCCAAAAGAAAATTAGTTATTTTGGAACCGTTGTCATTTGAGGACTGGAAAGGAAAATCAATGAAAAAAGAGTTAAAAGGTTGTACTTTTATAAATGTTTTTACACATTAAAACAATATTTAGCAAATATAATATACTCCAACTGCCTTTTTAAACAAGGCTCTGGGCTGCTGTGCTACTTCTTAATTTTGATACTTTAAAATATGAATTTATGAATAGATTTATTTTATGAATAAAGTAAATTATCTTCTTAGAGCTTTTTGCCTTGTGCCTTGCACTGTGTGCTCACCAACTGTGAGCAACATTAATGTTCAGCTGAGCAGCATTTGAGCTTCTTTTGACACATCAATTAGGAACTTCTTCATTTTCTAAGTCCACATTATAATTTAACTGATGTCAATTAGCACAGTCATCAGAAAAACATGGAAAGACAAGAGAACACAGTTTTCACAGATACTATAAAATAGATTAAAAAATGTAAATCTACAAATGTAGCCAGAGAAATTCAGTTTGAATGGGTCAGAATAATGAAGGGAATGTTAATTTATAGCTATTTATCATTCAGGAACCCAAGCAAAATATAAATGTTCCATCCTTTCCTCTCTGCCAGTTCAGAAAGCAACTTTCCTCCTGAATAGTTCACAAGAGACCTTCTGCCTACTCTGCCACACTGAAGCTGCAGGCAAGAAACTCAGTAAACATTGAAGAGGAAGAAAATAATCACTTCATTCTCAGTCTTAACTGAGCAGCTTAAGAGGCAACACCTAAAGCACACACTAAATTATTGACAAAGTGAATTCAAACCCAGCAGCTCCAGGCAGCCCAGGCCTGGCTCTCACCTTCCACTGCAGGCTCAGGCTGTTCTTGGTTCTGTTGCAGAGCTTTGGGGCAGCAGGACAGTCTGGCTCACAGCTTTCTGTGGTGAAGCTCACCAACTCCCAGATGGATTCCTTGATGGAACTGCTGCTGGCTGAAACTCTGAACAGAGGACAAGGAATGGTGGGGCTGCTGCAAGAGCACCTGCAAACTGGGGCTGTGTTTCTGAAGGCATTTCATGGCAGCCAGGGGCTGCAGGGGGGCTGCACACACTGCAGGGATGGATCCCACAGGGACCTGCTGATCCCACACACTGCAGGGATGGATCCCACAGGGATCACACAGGGACCTGCTGCTCCCAGACACAGCAGGGATGGGATCACACCTGCTGATCCCACACACAGTAAGGATGGGATCACACAGGGATCTGGTGATCCCACACACTGCAGGGATGGACACACAGGGATCACACAGGGATCTGCTGATCCCACACACTGCAGGGATGGGATCACACCTGCTGATCCCAAAGACCCCATTTGTCATCCTTCATTTACTTTACAGTTTTTCTCTGTCACAGTGGAGACACTTCACTGATGAAATACATGTAGGAGGAAGGATGAAAACCATGGCAGGTGTTCCCAAAAGGTAACAGGATCCCTGCCTGGAAATGAGCCTTTTGCTGAAAAGACCCTGAGATTCAAACACAGCCAACACTTGTACAAGAGCAGACAGCAGAACAGGCTGAATCAGCTGCTCAGGTCATAAAATCCTGGGGTTTAGGTGCTTGTTTAATCTCCAGCAGAGTCCTGCTCATTTCTGTGCTTAGCTGGCCCCTGAACCACACACCCTGTGCAAGTGGAGCTGTGCTCAGCACTTCACACCAGAACACCCAGAGTGTTCCTGCAGCTCAGGAGCAGGACTTTGCTTCAGTGAATCTGCAGCCTGCTCTCCTCCTGTGCCCCAGCACTGAGGTTGACTCTTCCCACATTCCCTGGCTTGTGGAAGCAGCTGGGCCCTCCCTGAGCAGCCCAACACCCCCAGCAGGATTATTTACCCTGCATGGCCAGTCCTGAAAGTCACAGCTTGTTCCCTGGGCACATCTGACTTCCCACCCCAGGCAGGTCCCCCTGCCCTGCCTGCCCTGCTGCCCTTCACACAGGCCACTCTACAAATCGAGCTGACAGGCCAGACTTTCACATCCAATTTCAAGGCTCAATTACTTCATTTACCATCACCTTCAGCCTGCTACAGACTCCAAGCTTGTTCTACAGAAATACCAACAGAGAATAACTTCAAAGTTTGTAATTGAGGGACATGAGACAGAGAAGGTGGTAGGGAAGGAAATGAGGTGGTGTTTCAGTGAAATTGGAAGCTAAGAGGGAATTTAGACAGCAAAGACAGTGCCCAAAGCCATGGTGTTTTTTCAGAGTATCCCTCCAACTGTTTGGCTCACACCTTTTCCATGAAGCCACAGTCACTCTCTAATTCCCAAAGCATGAAGCATTTCCTTCCCAGCAGCATACCTGGCATGATAATCGGTTGCTGGTCTGAGATCAGGAAGTGTAACTGTTAATTCCTCCCCACTGTGAAAAGGCAAAAACAAACAAAAAGCAGAGTTACAGCTCCTCCTTAAACCTTCCAGGCTCAAAGCTCATTGAAAAGCAAAACCATGTAGAGCACATTTAATTTTCCCACTGTCCACGTAACTCTTTAGTGACATTACTTAAAATTTTTATTTCATGTGAAGTAGGAAGGTCTGCAAGTCAACAAACAGCTCCTGATAGAGAGATTGCTGATTGGTTAATGGTTTAAACATGGCAATTGTGCTTAAAGGAAGAAACTAAACTTACACATAGACAGATTTAAATTTTCCATTTTTACCACTGTTGGATATTGCTACTTCAAATGTAAATGCTGCTGGACTATGACTATGGCTCTCTCCATTCTGTGAACTAACTGGGAGATTCCAGGACAGAACGGCTGATCTTGCTTGTATATCAGAAACCTATTAAAAGCATAAATAATGCAAGTAAGTTTGCTTTCTGCAAGAAAAGGTTTGTTAGTCAACAACATGGTGTGGCTAGTTTGCCTACGAAGCTCCTCACTGGAGGAATTCTTTACCTTTGCAGTGGAAATAGCCAGGCATTATTTGAATTTCAATTATTTCCTCTTTTCAGTTCTAAACCAGCCCAGTAAAGGCTTTCCCTTCAAACACCAAACAGACACATCACACTGCCTCAGGGTGGGGAGAGAAAATTCCTCCTGTCACTGTTTGCATTGGTCACTTGGAGCAAATTTCCAGCTGGGGAGTCTTGGGCCTGCCCCCAGCTCAGGATTTAGGCACAGACCCCTCTTTTTCTTACACCCTCACAAAATACTGAACCACTGAACCAAAGGACAGCAAGAGGCTCTGATTTTCAGACTGACATTTCTTGTCTAAGGTTTTTGCTGCTCAACTTCCACATTCCAAATTCTCTCTGACAAAGGCCCTCTGGTAGCATTAAATACAGATGGCAGAAGCAGCAATAAAAATAACGCTGTGACAAAAAACCCCTCCAAAACTGGTGTGAAGGAACACAACCCATGTTTGCTGTGTAGATCATGCAGAGGAGAGCTCATTAAAGATGCTCATTATCAAAAATATTAGTGCAATTTCAGCCTTTAGGTATTTAAATTAACATCACCAGACTCCAACTTCCTACAAAAGTCTGTAAATACTCAAATATTTGCTGCAATTTCTGAATTTACAAAAAAAATCATCTGTTTTTGTAAATTTTATACCAAATATTCTTAAATCCTCTCTGCTGAGCAAAGGATGGTTCCATGAGTGGACAGACTTGCAAGAGTTCAGCAGACCCTTGGTTTGCAAGGCACTAAAGCCTTAAATACCCTGGAAAACCTCAACAGTGGAATATTCTGGGATTACAGATTGGGAAACTGAGTCAGACAGTCTCAGAGAGCATTTCCACAGCATAGCTGCCCTTTCCCAGCTACAGATCCTGACAACTAAACTATACTTGTTTTCTCTATTAAAAAAATAAACCACTAAGGACAAAGAAAAAGGGATCAATGAGACACAAGTTATTTGATACCAAATACATCCACAGAAAATAATGGGATTTAGGGATAATACTTACAACTGGTTTGCCAATGCTCAAGTGAGTATCACATTTCTTGGATTCTGTGTCAGACTCTGCAATTTAAACACAAACCAGATTAATCCCAAAGCCTGAGAGCAAGGCAGACTGTTAGCAGGAGGCCACCACGAGATGGAGTTGGGATCTTTAGGACTTTGACAATGGTACTGATTGTGCAAAGTTCATTTGCTCTGTTTGTTTTGGCTGTGTGAGGGGCAGAAACACCAACTGTCCAAAACCAACAGTGTTACAGAAACCCTTTGAGCACATCCTGCACAAAGGGGGTGGATTCTCTTCCTAATCTGAGCAGAAATGGGTTTTCTCTGACACCAGGAGAATGAAAGGTGTCAGTAAATGACAGTGAGATCTTTATGTGCTGTCCTGGAATTTCTATGGCAAAACACTCACAATTTGGGAGAAGCCTGACACTGTCTCAAACCAACAGCCAGGACAATGTGCACAAGGAATTTTAGCAGCCATAAGATATTAAAAAGCTGAAATTACAACTGATTAAACAGCAGCTGTACAGCTGCTCCAATCTTCTCAGCTCCTGAAGAATTAAATAACTCCCACTAAGCCCAAAAGTACCACAAAGAATGACACCAGGTCACCCCCACTTGGAATAGTGATCAGTCCTGGGTCAGAAAGGGTAGGGAAATAAAAAGGTTTCAAATTGAATCTTCCTCGAGATTTATTTAATAAGTATCAAATGAACAAATTTGATATTACTATTATTTCTAGATTAAAAAAATCCAAACATAATGAAAAGGATTTCTGGTTTTCTCTAATCCTGAAGAGCCAAAGAAATTTATACATTCAGCAGCTACTTTGCAATGAATCTACAGACCTGCTAGAAAAGAATTTAGATTTCTTTGACCCCTATAAAAAATACAACCTACCTCCCATCTCTGCATCTGGACTGCCCTTTGTTTTTCCTATCTGCTTCTGCTTTTGTGCTCCTCCTGCCCCTGGCTGTCCCTTCCCATTCCCATTGGGAATTGTGGCACTGGAAGAGTTAACAGTTTTGAGTGGTGAGGAGGGAGGGCTGTTCAGTTTGTTGTTGGGGTGGCCACTGGCTTGTCTGTCTTTTAGTCTCTTCTTGAGGTGTTCCTGCATTTTGAGGCTCCTCTCATCCCTCTGAATGAAGTTTGTCCTTCCATGGGAGCGAGGCTCTGGGAAGGGAGGAGAAACCAATTTATTCTTCAAAATCATTCCCTTGTTATCTGAGAAACACCCTGGAAAAATCACTGCAGTAAAACCAGGAGCTGAATCCCCCTGGAAGCTCCCTGTGCTTTGCCAGCCTTTGCAGGAGTTTGGGGTCTTTTTGAACTGTGCTAAACCACATTGGCAAAAAAATAAGCAAATGTAGGACCCAAACTAACTGTTTTCAAAACACAGCTTGGGTGCTACTGAATATTTCATCCCAGACATGAGTCAAAACACCTTAAACAGCAATTAAATCTTGAGAGAGACAGTGAATGGTCTAACCCAGGCTAATTTCTTTCTGGTTCAACTCTCAATCATACAACAGTAGAAGTTAGATAATAACTCCAGACTATGTAAAAGCTTGATTTAATTCAGTGTGACCCCAGTCCTTCACTGAATTATTGATTCATTCAGCTTTTTAATTATTTTTCCACTTCACCCTCCAACATGGCTAGCCATGTTTTTTGCTTTATGTATGGTATTTTTGTTCTCTTCTCAGTCATATTTAGTCTTGGAGAGATACATCCCTGTATCAAATTAAATGCATTCTCATTCCAAACCCAGCAGATTTGGAGAGCACAGTTTTAAGGCAAGGCAGGAGCCACCAGTGTGAGGTTTACAGTGCCAAAAACAGGGATCTATGGAAAACACAAGGGATTAAACACTTCCCAGGTACGGCTCCTGCGTGAATTCCTTACAACCAGCAGCTTCCAGCTCCCTCCACCCCTCCCTGCACATGCAGAGTGTCTCTGGCCCCAGCCCAGGAATGCCCTGGGCCCTCACCTTGCTCCTGGAAGACGTGTGGATGCGGGTGCTGGTGGATGAACTGGGGTGGGAGCTCTCCTGTGCCAGGAACTGGGGGGAACACGGGGTGTGGGGGGTGTGGGAGCAGAGCGTGGGGATGGGGCAGGTAATGGGGCACGTGGGGAGGAGGGGGGGGAGGCATGGAGGGGTGGAACTCGGAGTGGGGCAGCACCACCACCTTCCGGACGCCGTTCTCTTCCACCACCTGCCACGACAAACCCGGGGTCAGGGCACACAAATGCTGCATTTCATCAGGAGTTCCTGTCCCCACACCCTGCCAGGCAGGGGGCTGCACCCCAGGCTCGGCTCCAGGGGCAACCAGGCACATGTTACTGAAGGAAGTCGGGAGTTTGGGTGGGAAAGGGCCTTAAAGCCCCTCCAGTACCACCCCCTGCCTCCTCCACTGTCCCAGGCTGCTCCAGACTGGCCTTGAACACTTCCAGGGATGGACACCCACAGCTCCCTGGTCACCACTTGGGCAAAATCCCACAGAACCATCCCTGGGCTCCCTCAGACATTGTTCAAGTCCCGTGTGCTGACAAGAACAGCCTGAGGGACTCAAGCTCTGATTTAAGCTCATTTAAAACGTGTCAATCCCTGTCACAAGAACCAAGGGAAAACAAACCACCCCTCCTGGTTTCAGAGGGCAGCAAACACAGATGTTATTTTTCAGCCCAGCACTGCCAGGGCTCTGCTCCCTGTTTGCACTGGTGGCTCCAGTCCACAGGGATGCAGAAATTATTTGGGGGAATCTCCAAGGTCTGTTCAAGGAACCTCAGAGCTCCTCGAGACCTGAAGAATATTGGGGATAGCAGAAGAAAGAATACTGGGAATAGCAGAAGCCCAAACTGCAGCTGTTTGCAAAAACACAACCCAAGAACACACAGTTAGAGATTCTGAACACTAACAAAAAAGGAGTCCTGTTTAAATATTTGGGTTCAATTCTTTCCCTTCAAAATGCATCAATTTAGAAGCCAATCCAACTGGTGATTTGACTCTCTGTGGAAACAGCTCAAATACCACAGCTGGGGCTGAGCTGCTGGGATTGAAACACCAGGAGAATGGAGCTGGGAGAGCCCAGGGTCCTGCTCATGTCCCTGGAATCAGGTCTGCAGCCCTGCCATCCCCTTCCCACTCTGCTCCAGCACTGGGGTTTGGCTGCATGGGAAGGAGAGCAGGGGCACTGAAAGCTCTGATTATTCCTGACTCTTTAGTTCCATGAAAACACCAAACTCTGCAGCCAGCTGGGACTGTTCACATGAGCCAAGCACCAACCTTTGCCTTGCAAACAGGACTGATGGAAAATAAACACATGGATCCTGTTCATGCAGCTCAGCCAATTCAGGGCCAGTTTTCTGACCAAAAGAATCTTTTGCTGCCTAAGGGTGTTACTAAAAAAGTCCTGGAAACCTGGTCAAATTTTCCTCAGTGAACAGAGGTGACAGAGCCCACAATAAAGTGAAATAGTTGGTAAGTTCATTGGAAAAAAACAAGCTAAAATTGTCTTTTAATAATAAAAATACTATTAAAAAGCCCCAATCCCACAGAAGAATGTGAAAATACAAATTAAAAAATCTATAAAATATGTAATATTAGGATAAATTTAAGTATGAAGTGAAGTTTACCTGAGATACATAACCTGGAGGCACAAATATTGGTGGCATGGAACCATTTGGTGACATCATAGGGACATGTGCTGGACCTGGGGGGGAACAAGGAGCCACTTTTTAACAAACCAGGTTTTTCCCTTCTGGAAACACCCTCTTCCAAATGCAGGAGCCACCCTGGTGCCTGAAACACCAGTAGCTGCATCCAGCTCTGAGCTGGCTGATTGGTTTTATCCCACCCACTCCCCTCAGGCAGCCCAAAAATCAGTGTAGATCATTTCAGCTCCTACTCTGTGGCAGCTGAAAGTCTGTACTAATGCAGAGAGCTGGTCTAGTAACTTATTTTTTAGATTTTAAATAAGAATACATTGTTTTCCACACCAAGGAAATATTCCTGTGTGGGACCTGATGAGAGCAGAGTGGACACATTTTATAAAGTAACATTTTAAATGGTGAAAAATATGTCAAAAATGGAAATGCTGATAAATTGAACCTGACTTACAGGAGCCATTTTGCCCTGAGTCAGATTTTCTGAAGGCAAAAGGGAGTTTTCAGGCACATCTGGGGGCAATAATTCCCCCAGCACAGCACCTGCCAAGGCTGGACCTGAGAGCACAGGGAGTTGTTGAGGTTATTGTGGATTAAATCCCAGGGAAATTCCTGATTCAGGATTCTGGGGAGACACTTATTCAAGGATCACTGCAAAACCAGCTTTGGTAGATTGAAGTCTGCAGGGAATCCTGGCAAATTCCCAGAGCTGCCTCACTGGGGCTTGGGGAGCAACCTGATGTTTTACACTGAAAACACATAAACCCACATCTGACACCCCAGAAACAAAGTTGAGAGGCAGAATATTGGGATTGAGAACTTCAGCTGCCCTTTACCTTGGATACACTGAATGTGCCCATCTTCAGTTGTAATTGTGAATGTTTCACCTGGGTTTACCTGGACAAGAATAACCTGCAGGAAACAGAACACAAAACAGCTCTTGGGGTTTTTTATACATTTTAACAATCACTGGGGGGGGAAACCCCATCTCTTCCTTCTACCACATGTTCAATTAAGCAAAAAAACCCAAAGCTTTGGCAACCTTGGAGTAGAAAAGCAAATGAGACAGTGATGGGAGAATGAGATCTCTTCATACTCTGACATAAAATCATTATTTTTCCCTCTGGTTACCACCAGATACCCATGAAATAATTCATTAAGCTTCTAATTTCCATCCTCTCCCACTGCTTTTTCTTCTCTTCCTGAAGCCACAAGTGACCTGAGCTTCACTGTGCTTTCCAAGCTTTGCCCTCTGTATCTCCTCAGAGATCAGGTGTGGGGTTTCTGTGTGAAAGAAATACAGATCCCAGGGAGCTCCTGCACAATTTCAGCTCCCTGAACTCCCCAGGCACCTGCACTACAATGTCACCACCCTCAGCAGAACAGGCTCAAAGAACACACTGAAAAATGCTGGGTTTAACAGTGATTTTGCAGCTTCTGCATATTGGTATATTAATGTTGACTTTATTTTTCATACCACCCCTTGTACAGGAGAATTTCGCTTTGGGCAGAGGAGTTGTTTCTAGACAGAAGCGAACCTGTAAAAACCCCTGCAAAGGCCACTTAGCCAGTCAAAAATGCTTAGTATGGTCCCAGGAGAAGGAGAGATGGCAGAAAATGCCTTTGAAAATGGCATAATTTAAATACAAACTTCAGCAGATCGGTCATTTTAGGACATAAATCAACCTGACTTTAATGCTACTGAATTTCTCAGAGTAAAGGGAGAGAAGTGGTATTAATTGTTCAAAGAAAACTGGCAATAATGGGCTGGGGATCTGCCAGAGCACAAGGAAGCAGGAGGAGTTTTGTTGGGGCAGGGATTCCACAGGCAGGGATCAAACCTCTCAGCAAAGCTCATCCTCCAGGGAAAACCCAGAGGCAGGAGAGGGATCCTTGGGGGGCTCCAGGGCCTCTGCATGTGGCACAGCTTCAGAACAGGTTTCAGTGAACCCAGAACCAGTTCAGGAGACTGGCACTGGGCCAAGGATCCCCAGTAAGTGGTGCAGTCACAGCAGCTCCAGCCTGGAATTCCAGGAATGCCCAGAGGAATGACTCACTGGAATTAATGAAGCCAAGGCAGCTCCAGCCCCCTCCCAACAAGGCCCATTTCCAGGGGGGGATCTGAGCCCAGGCAGAGCCAGGCTGGAGCTCCACACCTGCCAACCCCTGCAGGTGCCCTGTGCAGCCAGGGCAGAGCCCTCTTCCCAAGCTCTGCTTCTGTCCCTCACTCCCACACTTCCCAGTGCTCGAGTTTCTCCAGAACAAAAAACCCTTCCCAGAGAACCTCCCCCTTCTGCTTTATGTGTCAACTTCCCAGACCCAACTCCTCCCTTCCCCTTTTCCCTCTCACCTGGCTGCAGTGTCCTGCAGGCTCCAGAGCTGTGCCTGAGCCCCTGGGGGTCCCTGGGCACCCCCTGCCCTGCCCCAAGGCTGTCCCACCCCCCTCTGGCACAGGGGCCCATCAGATCCACCCAATCCCTTTTCCTCATGGAACACAAAGCTCTGAGCAACCCCCCAGCTGGGCAGGGGCTGCAGTGCCCCCCTCTGTGCCAGGGCTTCACAAACAGCTCAGGGACTCCACAGCTTCACTCATTTCCAGACACACTCACTGCACTTTCGCCTCCAGAGTCTGAGGCAGACACAGGAAGGTCCTTTTCCTTTAACAAACTGGACACAACACACACCTCTCCTCCCTCCCATCTGCAACAGGGACCAACTAAAGGGTGTCCCAGTTCAAACCTTCCAGCATTTATGGCCTGTCAGACCCCCAGCAATTCCTGAGGCTTTTGAGGGGCCCTGTTGGGTCATTGCACACCCGACCCTGCCAAGGGCTTCACTGTCACCAGGACAGTCACCTCTGGAAACTCTGATGCCATTTTCCCTTCTGGATTAACCCTTTAATTCTCACTTCAGTTGGTGCCAGACACCTGAGGGCATGAGATTAAAGCAATCCAGGCACATAAACCCTTCAAATTCCTGTTTTATTACAGAATCCTGGAACAGCCCAGGTTGGAAGGGACCTGAGACCACATGGTTCAAGCTTTTGTGGGAAAGGGAGCCCACAAGAGATCCAGTGTTAATATGAGGGTGTTTCTGAGGTGTCTGGGTGCACTGACAGTCTGCCTGCAGCTTCCTCAGCATTTACAGGCCAAGGAGCTCAGCCCCCACTGCCAGAGAGGAAATGCACTTCATGTGCACTGACAACTTACACAAGCCTGGCCTCTAAACTGGTTTGCTTTCACTTTTGCCTGTTTTTCTAATCCTACCAGGAACTTCTGAAGGGTTGTGTCCCATAAAAAGCTTGAACTAAATACACTCAGGTTTCACCACTGCACTGCAATTATTAATGAAGACACTGAGCAGCAGCAACAAGGTCTGGCCTTTCACTTTCCTGGAACACACTTCTTGCCCCAGAGCACTGCAACCCCTGGCTGCTCTTTATTCATCCTCTCACACCCTCAGTGCTTCATTAAACCCAGGCATTCTATTTTCCCTTTGCCTCCTGGAGGTGGCAGTTTCATTTGAAAGCAGAACAAACACTCCTCTCCCCCACAGTGATGCTGAGTGCCCCTTTGCCGTGGCTTTGCCCTGGTGCTGAGCAGCTCAGCCTTCCCTGCCTGTTGGAGCAGCCCCAGAGCTTGTTTCCTGGTGCCCAGGACAGGGTACTTGCCTGCTGGATGCTGTCCCCGTTGACCATGTGAGGTAGGAGTGGCACTTCATTCAGCAGAGGAGTGGCTTCCAAGGGGGGCGGCTGCTCAGCCATCATTTCTTGGCAGCACTCATGGACACCTCCAGCTCCTGCTGCAGGGGAAGCACAGGGACACCTCAGCCTTCCCCTTGCACAGGGATCCCACCAAGCTCAGCACAGTTCAACCCTCCCCCGAAGGTTTCACACACACTGGTTTTAATTCAGGGTAAAAGTCACTATAAACCCCCACTTTGGCTTCCTGGCACATTGAAAACTGGGGCAAATCAACTGGTTAAAGGCAAGGGGGGGGATGACATGGCACAGACCCAAGTTCTTCCTTGTGGCTCCTTTCCAACTCAGGATACTCTGAGTGTACTCAAACAGCCCAAGATTCTCCTGCCTTTCATTTTTAAGTGCTTCATTTAAGCAGTATCTATCCTTCTCCCAAAATTATCCTCCCTAATTACCATGAATATTCAACTCACCACAGGAGTTGGGACCTCAGTGCAGTGACACAGGGGGGGAATTCCCATTCATGCAGCACTTTATTGCTAAATTTTCACTTCTAATTCCTGAACTACTCCAGAGTCCAAGCTTTAGGCTAAATAATGCCCACACCACAGACACATTGCAGTCCCTGGCATGATCAAAAAGCCCCCAAACTGTGCAGTTCCTCAATACAGAGTCTGGCAAGGTGAAAACAAGGCTGAAAACAACCCAAAAAAGCACTTGGTACCAAAATCTTTAACTGAGCACCATGGAAAAAAATGCATATGGAAAAGTGCTGCAGAGCTGTGAGCTTCCAGGGAATTATGTGTAAGGAGAGCAAGTCAAAGCCCAATCCAGTGGCAGGGAATGGTCAGTGGTAAGGAATTCTCTGCCCAGTTAATCCATAAAAAAGCACAAGATAACAGGATACAGGAAATGCTGACACTTCCTTCTCCCTCCCCATCACCTCCCATAAACCAGAGGCCAAACTATGGGTGGGGGGGGATAGTTTATTCCTGAAAAATAAAAAGCAAAATCAACCCCAAAACCCACCTCCCTAAATCTGTGGCAAGCCCTTGTTCAGGGAAAGGGAGTGTGGGGGGAAGGAAAGAGAGGGACCCTGATTAATTGTGGACCTGGGGGGCTGCATTTCCAAATCAGCCTCTTCTAATTTCTCCTGCTTTGAACTCATTTTGTTCAATAAATCTGAGATTACCAGGATTTCTCCTCCCTTCCCATGCCAAGGTAAAGGATGGTGGAACCCACTGACAAAACCCACGTTCCCTGGTTTTGCAAAAAGTCATCTCAGAGTGAGAGACAATCACAGAGCCACAAACTGAGCACAACAAACCCCTCAAGAGAACCCAGAGCCTTTCCCAAGGGAGGTTTTCCAGGTCTGCTCCAGTCACAATTTTAAGAAGCCAAATATGAAGGGGCAAGGGCTGGGCATGACCTCAGAGATTAAGTTTTATCAGGTTAAACTTCATATTTATGTTTAATACATATGTTTAACTGCCTTAGCATGTTATCTATTTCCTGACTAAAATAATCTCCTTTTTGTCAGGTTTGGGACTGCCCCTGCCAAGGACACAAACTCAGCTGATTACACACAACTATTCCACTTCAAAACCCCTGCATGGAATGGTAAAATTAAAGCATTTTTAGAACTTTAGAGGTTGGATTTAAGCCTGAAGAGCTGTAATAGAAATTCACCATATACAGGAAAACAAAAATTCTTTATTTTATGTATTGAAGAGCCCAAATTTCTTCCACCTCTGAACCTCAAAGATGACAGAAATTAGTGCTTAAAACAAAGGGGAAACCCCTTTGCCAGAAAACAACTCCATCTGCAGGCAAATACTGAAGGAACCAAGATAAGCAGCTGCAGAAAAACGTGTTCTGAAACAGGTCCCAAAGCCACCTGCACTCTGAAATCAACTCTCAGGGTGTCTCTCCTTGGCCCCTGTGCTGGAATTCTCAGAGGCCTTGAGTTCAGGCCAATCCTTTGGCTCTGGAACCCCTGATGTCCTCAGGGACACAGGGAAGAGCTGATGGACACTGACATTTAGAGATGCAAGTTCATTGTGCAGAGGAGGAACTTCACACTTGGGAGGACCAGGAAACAACTGGTTTGATACAGTTAATAATAAACATGAAAACCAGCAGATTTCATGTCTCAGAAGGAATGGCCACATGGCCACAGAAAATAGAAGCACAGTCAGAAATGAAACCCTTTTGAGACCTTCTGGGCAGTTCCACCTGGCCCTGGAGGTGAGGATTGCTCTGTGCAGCTGGGCTGGGGGTGGCACAACACTGAGGGCAGAGAGGAATGTCCTGCCAGACTGGGAAAAAACAAGTTATTTTGCTTTTAAAGCCCTGCTTCATTCCTTGGAAATCTTGCTAAGGGCAGCAAGAGACACTGCAAGGGACCCCAGGGATGAGGGTGGGACTCAACTCCTCCCCACTCCAACAGGGGAACCTTTATAAGGGAAATAACACATGACACAAACAGATTCACCTCCCAGAGTCCCCATTCCACTGGAGGAAGGAGGTGGTATTTGGGGAAATAAAAAGGATTCCTGAAAAGTTATTACACACTCAGCACAATTTCCTGTAAAACAAAACAAAGCCAGGGCTCTGTCTTGAAAAGCCATTTCCCAACCCCCTCCCACAGCCTGGAGCAGGGAATCCAGCCCAGCCCCTCACCCAGGGAAAGGCTGATCCCAGGGGAAAGGGGGAGGAAACCCCTGGGTGAGCAGGGAGGGGATCCCTACAAATCACCACAGAACCCTGGAGTGGTTTGGGATGGAAGGACCTCAAAGCCCATCCAGTGCCACCCCTGCCCTGGGCAGGGACACATCCCACTGTCCCAGGGATCCCACCCTGGCCTGGGACACTCCCAGGGATGGGGCAGCCACAGCTCCTCTAGGCACCCTGTGCCAGGGCCTGCCCACCCTCACAGCCAGGAATCCCTTCCCAAGATCCCATCTCTCCTGCCCTCTGGCAGTGGGAAGCCATTCCCTGTGTCCTGTCCCCAGTCCCTCTCCAGCTCTCCTGGAGCCCCTTCAGGCTCTGGAAGGGGCTCCCAGCTCTCCCTGGATCCTTCCCTTCTCCAGGGGAACATTCTCAGCTCTCCCAGCCTGACTCCAGAGGGGCTCCAGCCCTGGGAGCATCTCTGTGGCTCCTCTGGATCCCATCCCTGGGAGTGTCCAAGGCCAGGCTGGAGTCCCCTGGGACAGTGGGAGGTGTCCTTGCCCAGGGCAGGGCCCTACCATCCCAAACCATTCCAGGATTCTGTGCTGGCTTCGTAGGGGTGTGGGCCCAGGATCCCCTCCCTGCTCCTGGAGGGGTTCTTCTCCCCCTTTCCCTTGGGATGCAGCAGCTCCAGGTCCCTGTGCTGCTGTTCCCAGGGTGCAGCAGCTCTGCAGGGGGGTGTCACCTGAGGGGGCACAGTCCCAGTGCTGTGGGATCAGACCAGGGCTTCTGGGGCTCAGGGAAGGTCCAGCCAAGTCTCACACCATCCCCAAAACTCTGTCGGTGACTCTGGGATCCCCTAAACCCCTCGGTTTTACCCCAGCCCAGGTCAGCTTGGAAAGGCAAGTCCAGCCCATGTCCCAACCTGAACAACCCACCCCCAGGGAAAACTCTCCCCAAGGGCCCTAAAGCCACTTGGTTCCCTGAAACCTCCAAGTGCCCTGGGCTGTCCTTGGGCTCAGTTCATCCCCACCAGTGACTGTCCAGGGAAAAAGAAAAGAGAAAAGAAGGAAGAAGGGCTGTACTGAGAACCCAGAGGCTGCACTGCCACCAAAGCTGGGCCAATACACTCAGTGGGGAACCCTACACCCAAAGTAGGCCAGAAAAATTCCACGGGGACTGAGCAAGCTTTGTCATTTCTGTGGAATTTCACATTTAAAAAATGTATTTTCAAGAGAATCAGAGCAATTCCTGTTGTAGAAGTGGCCTCAGGACTTGCTGTGGAGTAACAACACTCATCTCAGTCACTTCCCCTTGCACAACACCAGAGAAAAGCTACAAAATTCTAACAGCAAAACATTAAAACAGGTCAGTTCTGGCCAGAATAACTCTGCTAAACAAACACATCATTCCTGTTGCACCCAGAGCTTCTGGAGCAGCAAACAACAATTTACAGACATGTTTCTCTTCAGGCACTCACAGTGAATTGGAAATTATTTATGGGCAGGGCATGTAAAAAAAGGTTTGTGTGGTCACTGGATGCACTTTACAGTACTGGAAAAAAATAAGAAAAATGGAATAAAATGAAAAAAAAGCTTTTTTTGGTGGAATTGTATCCTTTAATCATGTTGCTAGAACGTGAGATCACCTGTTGTGCCACTGTTATGGATTCAGCAAGTTTTAAAAATCCTCTTGTCTCACATTAAAACACTTCCATAGTATTTTAATCCATCCCCCAAACTCAGTGGGGGGGATGGAGCAGCTTCATCCACTGCCCAGCACAAAACCCACACAGATTTCAGCAGCAGCAACAAAAATACAAAATTATATCATAATTATATTCTAATCCCAGCCAGAAGCTGCCCCACATCGCTGTAGTTTTCATTGCAGTCCCTGCTGGATTTGAGAGGAGGATTTATTGCTGGAAATGCAGCCTGGCTGAGTCTCAAAGAGCCCCATGGCCAGGGTGGAGCTGGAAATTCAGCAGAACCTCCTGATTTCCAGGGTCAGTGCCTTCCAAAACCTGCCAGCCTGACCCTGAGCTTTCATTTATTGCAGGCAGCCAAATACTACAATATTGCTCTCTATTAAAAGCAGAATTGTGTAAAAACAAGAAGCTTTCACTCTACCTTTTTTATACTGAATCAGTAATTAGTGTTCTAAACATTGTATAATATATAAAAATGTAATAAATATTTCTCTAAGTGGGGGAAAAAACCTCATGTTCAGTGATAAGGAAAATTCTGAGTCCCTGCCTTGCCTCAAACCCCAGATCTCCTGCAAACTGAGGCCTGGGAGTGTTTGACACACATCCCACCCTGTTTGGGACCAAAGTCTGGTAAAAAGAATAACCCCCAAGTCACCCCCAGGAACAACCAGGGCAAAAACACCCAACCTCCAGGATGATCCCTAAAAAAACCAGATTGGAAATTCCTGAGGTAGGAAAAATGAGGGGAAAAAAGGCACAAGGTGCCCAAGTTTGTCAAACAGAATTTTGGGGGCCCCATCCCAATCCCACAAGTTGTGCTGGGCCCTGCTGGGGGGACTGGGCTTTACTGGGCAGGGCCAAGGCAAGGCTGGGGTCACAGGTTGGGAATTCCCAGTGCACAGGGAATTTGGCAGCAGCACAACTCTGCTGCTGAGAGTGTCCCTGACCTGCCCAACAGATGGAGGAGCCTGTTCTGAGCCAGGGGAACAAAACAAAATGCCACCCCAGGACCAATTTTCCACACTCTGCTCCAAGTGTTTTCTTGGAGCAACTCCCAAATGCCAGCAGGGTTTGAAGGGAGGATTAGTGCTCATCTCTCAGGGCACTGAGACCTGGCTGCTCCCAAAACTCCCCCTGAAGAAGGAGCAGGACTGGGATGGAAAAAGGTAAAACTGCTTCTTTCCACCTGTGAGGAAAATGACACCTTCTGGCCTCAAAGTTGTTCTGAAAGAAATGTTCAAGTTTCTATGAAAAAGCTTTAAATAAAGGCAACAGAACAAGGTACTGAAGTGGGATTTTCCAAGGGTGAAGCTGAATTTTAACTGAATTTAAAAACACATTATTCTGCTTTTTTGGACCTTGAAAACCAGTTTCTTCACACCTTGACAACACATTGTGGAAATTCCATATCCCAGGGGTTCCCTAAATCACTGTGGGAATAACACACACTGTGGCCCATGGAAAAGTAATCCCCAAAAACTTGGGACACGGACAAGCCCAAAGGAATTCCCAGCTCAAGGGAACACAGACCTGAGCAGGTGAAGGAAAGTGTTTCAGATCATGCCAAGCTTTTACCAGCTGGGAACTCCACTGGGCTGGAAGCACCTGAGCCCCACTGAAGGGAGATTCAAGCTGCAGGTATTTAATCAAACAGCAGATAAAAAACCTCCAAGTGAATTTAGAAACCTGCTTGAATGGTTTCCCTCCATAAATACCTGCTCAGCTCCAGAACACACCATGATAACCATGGTTCTTTCCTTTGTATCTTGTCAGAAGTCCTCCTGCTGTTCCTCTCCTGCTTTCCAACCCCCCTCCCCACAGCCTTGTGTCCTCCTGCTGTAGTTTCACCCCACATCCATCAGACACCACCCAGTTTTTAGTGTAACTCCTCGTGTTGCACGACAGAATTGTGACCCAACCGTGTTCAGGAGTGGGAGGAACTGCTCCTGCCAAAGCTGAAAGCTGCACATCCCACTGGAATTTTGGTGCACATTCCTAACACCCAAGTGGATTCTTCATCAGAGAGGATTTAACCCCAGCAGAAACATCCAGCCCAGGCCAACTGAGCTGCCTGGGTGCCTTTCAGAGAGTCACAAAGCTGTGACACTGCAGCCATGGCAAACACCCTGCCCAGCCCCAGCTCCCAAACCCACCTGGCTTTTGGCTGCCTGTGTTGGCAGGAATGCAATTCCCATGGTTTCCCAGTGCTGCACACCCAGAGGCAACTCACATTAAAACAGGGAATTTGGGGAGGTCCTGCTCTCACTCTGTGGCAAAGCTTCTGACAGATTTTTCTGCTTTTGCAGCAGATCAGCCCCAATGATCTGAGCAATCCCAGGGGAGGAACTGGGGTCCATGAGCTCCAGCTGCCCCCACAGGACCTGAGCAGGGCACTCTCAGAGCTGCTCCCCACACAGGAAATGCATTTGGCCAAAAGCAGAAATTACTTTCTTTAGCCAAAGCCAATTATGCAACTCCTCCAAAACAAAACTTCCAGCTAAGGGAGTGAGTGGGACAGAAGGAACAAGAAATGTGAAAAAGAAGTAAAGCTGCCACCTTACAAAACCAGGGGTGTTTCTGTGAAAACACTGAACCTCCTCTTACCTCAGAACCCATCAGTCCTTCCTTCCCTAATTCCTCTTTTCCATTTGATAATCAATCACCCAGATATTCCTTGCAGAAAAAAAGGAGTCCTAGGCTGACAAGCCTGTCCAATGCATTCATTTCAGCTTCAAGTGTCACTTAGAGACTCACCAAGACAAACTGTTTCAGCAAAGCACAGTAAGTTGTGTGTAGTTACCTTTCCCTCTCCTGACTGGGAATTCCTGCTGGAGGGGAGTCCCAGGCCCAGTGCTGGGGAGTGAGCCACTGTCCTGCCCTCAGGCTTCTTCCTGCAGGCAAGAAAACTAGTCAGCAAACACAGCTCCAGGCAGGAGGGCAAAGGCAGCAGAGCTTCAGTTGGATTTATCAGCTCCCTGCTCCATGGCAGCTCCTCTGTGTGACAATAACCAGGGAAAGAGCCATTGCCAAAAGGGATGCCAACACAGCCAAATTTGAATGTAACACTTATTTCTGATGAGGGGCATCCAAACACACAAACTGTGCCTCGCTCTGGAAACACAACCCCAGCCTGCTGGGGAGGGGCAGCACAGCCTTACCCAGGGATTGCTGCCCAGGGAGCTGCTGCAGCAGGAGAGGAGCAGCTGCTGCAGTGGCTGAGGCCATCCAACATCTTCTAATTAATGCTGGAATTGCACTCTCACCAAACTCCAGCTCCTGAACCATTGGCATGCTGAGGGTCAGAAACTGCCCTGCTTTGGCTCTCCAAACTCATTCAGTATTTACAATTCCCAGTCAATCCCAGTTTGTCATGGACTCCCCGAGGTGGAACAGCCCTCCCAGCCCACGGAGCCCAAGCTGTGCCCCATCCCCTCCCTGGCCCCTCCAGGGGTGGGCACTCCAACCCTCCCTCCCAGCATCTGAGCACCCTTTCCAGGAGGGAACTCCCAGGGGAGGCCCAGGCAGTTTGACTCTGTCCCTGTGCCTGGAGCTCCCACAGAGGGGACACTGATGGCACCTCAAGGTGCTCCTCAACCCACAGGTTCCTCCTCACCCACTTCTAACAAGCAAAAATTCACCACATAAATCCTCAGCCCCCAAAGCTTGGACAAGAGGAGGCATTTTCCACCTCTGCCAAGAGAGTGGGAACAGGGGGAGATTTCCATGGGGACTGAAGGCCTGGGAGCCTGTGGGGTGTCTGTGCTGTTCCAGACACAGCAAGCACTGGGGCAGCACCCCTGGCAGAAGAAATGCTGGCTGCTTTTACAACAAGCTCCTCAAAAATGCAAGGAAGGCTTCAGAGTGTGCTCCTCACTCAGGAACCCCAACCTTTCCAGGGAAGGTCAGGCTGGCAGCAAAGAGAGCAGCTGAAACCCACCCCTCCTGGCCCGGAGAAGCCTCATGGCCACCTGCAAAACCAAGTGAGAACAGGGGCAGGGAGCTGCTCCCACCTCCAGCAGCACCCACAGCCTCAGGCTGCACAACTGAGGCACCAAAACCAGAAGTGAGAAATGGCCTTTGCTGCCTCAAGCCCCTTGGCTGCTGCAGTATTACTAATATGGAGGGTTTTCTCATCAGCTTTCAGAGATAAATTGAAAATTCTTCCCTGATTAAATGAAATCATGACAGGAAATTAAGGAAATGTGGAACCAGGGGAGGCATTCTCACAATATCTCAAAGCACCCCTGACTTTGAGGCGCAGTATTACAAAAATGTCTTGCCAGTCACATATTTTCCTCCACACTTTGACAAGAAGTCTCCCAAGTTATGGAAGTAACAAGTCATCAGATAAAAATGCCACTTTCATCCTTCCAAGCTTAAAAGATGTATCTTAATTTGCTGGAAGTTCACTCAATCCAGGCACTCCTGGGAGCAGAGGAATCCTTTCTGTCTGCACAGTCCATAGGAAATCTTGCTTTTAAGGATTCACCAAACCTTTCCTAAAAACAACCTTAAAAGAGGCCAAAAAAACCCCAATAAATGAGTCTTAAAAGAGTCACAGAGAACATTTATAACCAGCTCTGCTGCAGATTTGCTTTCAGGGCAACATCAAAGAAAGATGCAGTTTGTGATCAAGGCTTGTGGCAGGAAACAGATTTGTGGAGACCAAGATCTCTTTATTCTCTGCAAAGGTGAGAACACCAGGAGTTATTGTTTGCAGCCCTTCTAACACCCAACTCCTTCAAACCACTGCAGCAAAATTAACTACTAGTTAAACTAATGAATCAGGCTGTCCCAGGAGCAGAGCAGGGAGCTGCAATGGCTGCACTGCACTGCCCAGCTCCAAGGCCAGCCTTTCCCAAACCTTCCTGCCCCAGTCCCCAGCTCCAGCCCAGGGGACAGAGTGGAAGGACTGGCTGCTCTTCCACAGCACCCTGAGCCCCCAGAAAGCCAACAGCTTTACCCCACTTTACCCACCAATTCCACAAACCAAGGGAAGGAATGGGAGCGTGGGGTTTGCTTCTTGCTAACAAAGACACTGAACCCAACACCAAGGCCTTGCTTCTGGGCTGGATCTTAACTCCAAGGTCAGTTCTTTGGCTTAGAACACAGGGAGGATGATGCTTCCCTGGTTCAAATGCTAATCTGAGGCTCAGGAAATCTCGATTCAATTCCCTGCCTCACCACACACTTCCTGTGTGACCTTGGGCCAGAAATATTTCGGTGCCTCAGTCTTTCCATCTGGGCCTGAGATTGTATTTCCCTCTTGAACTGAGTGTGGCAAGGATAAATACATTGGGAAAACACCAGGAATCACAGGCCACAGACGTGGAGGAACTTATCTGTGGGTCAATACTGCCCAGCAGGCAGCAGGGAAGGGCTGCCAGCGCTCACAAATGTAACCACCACAGGGCAGAAAAGACATAAACCAGCAGCAGAACGGATACAAACTGAAACCTCGATTATAAAAGTCGGCTTTACAGCAAATTTCCATCCTTCCAACCAAGTTTTCGGCAGAAACAAAGCTCAGAAACCAGCTGGGTGAGCTGCTAAGGGGAGCAAATACACCTGCCAGCAGCTCCTTAGTGACCCGGCCGTGGAGATCAGCACAGGGAACCCTCGATCCCGGGGTGGCACAGGGGCTGCAGAGCCCGGGGGCAAAGAATCCCGGGGGGCTGCTCCCACCCCCCGCGGGAGGGAGGCGGAGGCTGCCGGAGCAGCAGGACCCGGGGGGGGGCACAGAGGGGTCCCGGGGGGCGCAGGGGGTGCCCAGGCCAGGGGGGGCTGCGGGAGGAGCTGCCCCAGCCCCTGGCCCGGCCCGCGCAGCCGGGGGAGTGTCCGGGCCGGGGCTGCAGCGGCCAAGGGGAACAACTCCAAGGCGACGTGGCATTCGCAGGGAGAACGGG
>VXBA01004771.1:537296-645718 GCA_013399895.1 Serilophus lunatus | reverse complement strand
CTGCGGGGGTAACACCGGGCACGGGGTGTGCGGCCGGCCCCGGGCACTGCGGGGGGGTAACACCGGGCACTGGGGGTGTGATACCGGGCACGGGGTGTGCGACCGGCCCCGGGCACTGCGGGGGGGTAACACCGGGCACTGGGGGTGTGATACCGGGCACGGGGTGTGCGACCGGCCCCGGGCACTGCGGGGGTAACACCGAGCACGGGGTGTGCGGCCGGCCCCGGGCACTGTGGGGGTAACACCGGGCACTGCGGGTGTGTGAAACACTGGGCACTATGAGTGTCCACCCGGGCACCGGGGGTGTAATACCGGGCACTGCGGGTTTAACCCAGGGCACTGTGAGTGTCCACCTGGGCACTGCGGGTGTGTGACCAACCCCGGGCACTGTCTGTGTGACACCTGGCGCTGTGGGTGTCACTGCTGGGCACTGTCTGTGTGTCACCCCATGGCACTGTGTGTGTCACCCCTGCACAGTCTGTCACCCCGGGCACTGTGTGTGCCCCCCTGGCACTGTCACCCCTGGGCACTGTGTGTCTTCGGGGTCACAGCCCGAACCCTGAAACTACAGTACCACAAACGTGAGGGGCTGACACCGACCCGGCCAAAGAGAGCTTTTGTCACTGGCATCCCCAAGTTGTGCCAGGGCAGGTTCAGCTGGGTGTTGGGGGATGTTTTTCATGGAAAGCACTGCCCAGGGCAGTGCCAGGGTCCCCATCCCCGTCCCTGGAGGGATTGATCCCAAAGCCCTGTGGATGTGGCAGTGCTGGGGGATGGTTACACTGATATATTTCCATCAATGCACTTAAAAAAAAAATCATTAAAACCCCCAGTGCCTCAAACCTGCTTCAAGCGGTGATTTCAGGAATATTTGGTGTGCAATTCAGCCTCTGTGTGGATGCAAAATCAATGTGACAGCTCTGCTCTTACACACCCTCCACATAAACTGTGGATCACAGCAGTTGGGAAGGAAAAGGTCAAACTTGACATTTATATGCAATATAATAATGTACAGACATACATATATGTCTATATAATAAAGAAACTACCTTTAAAAAGTAATGGGCTTGTATTTGCCCCTGGATTGATCTTAGATATATTCTTAATGAATATAGGAAATTTTGTCAGGGGATTTCTCTCTGGAGACTGGTGTGAGGGGTTGATTTGCCATAAAGAACAACCTGGACTAAAATAAATTCCCATCCATCTTCTGTAACAAGCAGGCAGTGATAAGGAAGGCCAGAGGTGGTGGTAGCTCAAGTTTTAGGCAGCTAATGGGTCACCTTGTTAAATAAACACAAAAAACCTTCTCAGAGTAACTTTGCCATTAATTTTACTCATATGGGCCCATAAAATGATAAATGTATTCTTTTCAATTCACAGAAAACAGTGGAAGAACAGATAAAATCATCCCCCGCTTGCATCTAAAAAGCAACATTTTATAGCTGAATCCATGGCCAATTCCAGGTGGAAAAGGCAGCAGAAAACTTTTCCTCTCAACAAGATAATTGGTAAAATCTCAGCACTGATTTTTCCTCTTCTTTCTTCCCCCTCCATAATTTTTACAGCACACATGTGGCTCCTGTCCTGATTCTGGGACAGAAAAGCAGCAGCTCTCCCCTTTCCCCGTGGAATTTTGTGGATCAGCACATCACACGTTTTATTACAGCTGATAAGAACCTCTAAATCTGCCTATAAAATAGACTGAGACCTCCAGAGAAGGGTTCGGAGGGAAAATAAGCTGCTTTTCACGTTTTGAACACATTGTGCTTTTGTCCCTGATATTAAACTCTTCATTTCATTGATGATTCCAACTGAAATTCTTTAGTTCCAGTTCAGATTTAAGTCTGGAAACACCTTGGGAAAGGTAGAAGTCCAGACCAGCACGAGACCCTGTGAGTGCAGAGCTGCTCCAGGAACAAAAGGCTGGTTAATAATTTCACCTTGGAGAGAATTCCTGGAATCTTCAGCACTCCATCTCAGGAATCTTATAACTCCCCAGGCTCTGCCTAATCTGCAGTGAGGCACATCTAATGCCCTGGGGATTTCATTTCTGCAGTGGAATATTTGGACTTCGCTTTTGGGAGATCTGAAAGAGACCCATCAGGTGGCATTTGGGAATTCAAAATACGCTGCATTAAGTGAGTGTTGAAGGCAGTGATTCAAGGACTGTTTTGGCTTTGCAGGCTCAGTATTAATCCCCTACCAGTTTTGACTAGTGGTGGTGTCTGATAGCCAGAATAAAGAAGGGTTTGGGGAGGGAATGCTGAGCATTCTTTGCTCTGGGGGCCACTGGACCCCCCAGCTTTGATTAGTACAAGAATTCCTTTGTAGGTAAAAACGCAGTGCTTTAGCCATTGGAAAAATCCTTTTCCCCCCTCAGCCTTTCATTAAATCAAATTTTCCCCCTGAAATTTCCATTTTCAAGCTATTTTTATATGCTAGCAAGGTACTCATTGATAATTCCAGCAAACACTGATGGAAAAGTTCACGGAGCTGTAGCTCATTGCTAATGAGACTCAGGATGAAAGCTCTAAATCCTGCCCACATTCCACAAGCTCCAGGGCTCCTCTAAAACTCTATTCCCACACCATGGAAAAGAAATGACCCCACATCCACACTGCCACGGGATGACAGGGAGGGAAAGTTGTGTTTTACAGCTGAGACTGGAGATTCTCTGGTCAGTCGTGAGGCCGAAGGCTCAGGGCGGGATGTTCCAGATGGAAAAGAGGGAATGTTGGGCATGACCAAACTGGCTCTGATGAAAGGGCTCTGAGATGCCATGGAATGAGGCTGGGGGGAGCTTTAATCATGTTTTGAAATTCCTGGAGAGCCAGCAGGGCCGTGCAAGGCCGGCGGGTTCCCCACGCGGAGCCAGCGACGCTCGTCGGGAGTCGGGTTGGAAAAGCTGGATTTGGAGGATTTTTTATCCAGACTGTTCTCTCAGCTTGGAGAGGAAGGAGGCAGAGCCACACACCCCAGTGACACCAGGGCAGGGCTGGATCCAGGCCTGGGAAGGAGGAATTAAAAATAGCAGAATATAAGATCACAGAACATTGGGCGCAAGGAAAAGGCAAGAGAAAAGAAACAGCCCAAATGGGAAGTGGAAATGAGTCAGGAGGGAGGGAAGACAGGACAAATGGGGAGAAATCTGGGCTTAGAAAGGAAGGGCAGGCTCTGAAATGGAAAAGGAGATTTAAGGAGAGTTGGTCTTAACAAAACAATGGCAAGAAGCAGAGCCAAAATCATGCTCGTTCTTCCACTCGAAAACTTGGAATTGTAATTTTTCTGCTTTGCTGAGTCAACTGCTGTAGGTGAGCTAATAAAAATAAAGCAGGGGTGGGGAAGAGAAATATTAAAGAAATGGAAAAGAAAAGCCTTTGATAGAAAGGGGAGAAAAGAGAGATAAGAGGAATATTACAATTACAACATATTCCAGTCTGGTGAGCGGGGAAGGTCGAATAACAAAACTGCTCCTTACAGTTGGACACAATAAATACCTGGATGCACACACCCCCCTCCAATCCAACACCCCACTTATCAGGGGCATTAGCAGCTGTCCTGGACTGCTACTCCAGCCCCTAATAAAAATGTTTGGGTTTCCATCCTTTCACAGCAATAACAAGGGACCTGCTCATTTTAACTCCTGTCCAGCAAAGCCTCCCCTCTCCTGACTTCGTTAGGAGCTGCAAGCGTGGTCTTGGAACACATTCCCTTGGTTTTCTGTGGTTACACACAAACTGCTGGTGTGTCCAGCCCGGGGGGGAGCAGGCAAAGCCCCCTGGCAAACAGCACTTGGCTGGAAGGGGCTGTGCTCAGTTCCAGAAGTGCACAGGGAGTGCTGGAGCAGATTTTCCATCCCTGTGTCCTGGCATTGCTCCATCCACCCCGGGGGAACTGGGAGTGTTTTCTCCAGCTGAGGATCTGCTCCACCAGGAGCAAATCAGCACTCTGGGCTGGACATTTGGGAAGCAGCACAATGGCAAAAGCCTGGAGGCTGTTGGGAGCAGGGGGTTTCCCTGTTCAGGTGCTCTCAGCCCTGCTCCACAGAATCCCAGGGTGGTTTGAGTGGGAAGGGACCTTAAAGACCATCTTTTCACCCCCAGCCATGGGCAGAGACACCTCCCACTATCCAGGTTGCTCCAAGAACTCTCCAACCAACTGTTTCTTTGCCATTGAATCCCAGAAGCGACTCATGAGCAGCAGAAATGATTTGAGGTTATCAAGCAGCGTCTAAGCAAACAGATGGCACTTTCAGAGGCACTGGGTGGTACCAGCACAGTGCTCCGAGCAGCTTTGCCCTCTATGGCATGAAAAGTAGTGCCATTTTTAGTGAAGAAATTAACCCAAATCTGGAGATTTCCTTTTGGGTTCAGTAATATTTGCAGAGCTCTCTGCCCTCCCAGTGTTTCCAGTCCTGGTACAATTTGGTGGTGACTTACAGGAGAAAAAGAGAGGTGCATTTAGAAGAAAATACCCCTTCTTGGCATCAGTATGGACAGGCCAGAGTGGCTTGGCTGGGAAGTTTGGCAGGGGATGGAGATACAGGTGGACACCACATTTTGCTGTCTGTGCTTCTTTCCCCAAGCAGGGCCCAGAACTCCCAGTGAATCCCCCACTCCAGACCAGGAACTCCTTGCACAGATGTCCTCCCATAAAATCCCACATGAGCTCACTGCATATCACCCCTGGATCCACAAAGCTGTTGGCACAAAGTCACGATCAAGGCCCAAACAAAAGCCCACAACAAACACCTCTGGTGTTTATGGCTCTTGGAAGTGGCGAGGGATGAAGTTCAGTGCTGGGGAATTTGCACTTCACAGAGGACATCTGGTTTATGAGTCCTTCCCTCGTTATGTGGCACAGCCTGTGAGCAAACACGGTGTGTCCTGACCTCGAGCTGCACCTGCACCTCCCTTTGCCCCATCCTTTGGGCTGGAAACACAGCAGGGACTGGTAGGAAAAGGGAATGAACCCCTGGCCCATTGCTGAGCTCTCTGTGAGCAGGGAGGGAAAGCTGAGCTCGCCCTCATGTGCTGGAGCTCCCACCTGTAAATGATGCCAGAGGACTCCAGGGAGCACAGCTCCTCTTGGAGCTTGACACAGGCTGCCAACCAGCCATGGGAAACTCCAGATGCTCCTGAAATTAAAGAGAAAATTGGCTGGAAGGGCATCTCCAGGGTCAGGAGGGATCTGAAGGTGCCTGTTGGTTTTCAAGGGACACAGGATCACCAAGGTTGGAAGGGATCTTCAAGATCAAGTCCAACCATCGACTCAGAACCACCCTAATCCCCCCTAAACCATGTCTCCAGCTGCCACATCCAGACACCTCTTGAAGAGTTCCACTGACAGTGACTCCATCACCTCCCTGAGCAACTTCTTCCAGTGCCTGTCCACTCCTTTAGGGAGGAAGCTTTCA
This sequence comes from Serilophus lunatus, assembly GCA_013399895.1. Taxonomy (NCBI): domain Eukaryota; kingdom Metazoa; phylum Chordata; class Aves; order Passeriformes; family Eurylaimidae; genus Serilophus; species Serilophus lunatus. Next base: position 640,299 of record VXBA01004771.1, on the reverse strand, counting down.
TGATATCTGACCTGAACCAGAGCTGGGAGCATTTACCCTCCCCTTCACCCTCTAACTGGCTGCCACAGCCTCGAGCACCAACACTTTCCTCTCCTGAAAACCTGGAGCAGGGAAGTTGTTCCTCACTGCTCCCAGCCCCAGCCTGGAGCTGCTGCTCTCCACGGCACCACCACGGGAGGAGAAGCCTGTGGAACACCTTTCCCACCTTCTGCAAGGTCTTTCTGCTCTGTTTCTCCCCAGTTTTCTCAGCCAGAGCCCAGATAGGAATCAAACATCTCATTTCAGTCCAATGCCAAACACTAGTTGTGTTTACCCATAAATTTGTAACTCTTCCCCCAAGCCAAGAAGCAAACAAGAAAAGGAAAAGAAAACCAAACAAATCCAAACAGGCTGAAGAACATTGTGCCACAAGAAAGTGCTGGGAACAGGCAGGTCCAATGGAATCCCATGGGAAGCACATGGAACCTGGCACACCCTGGAGACTCTACTGCGGAGCAGGACATGGAGCTGAAGGAAAACATGGTCCCCTTGTGGGATGGAGCCCTTCCCAGCCTCGCTCCTGGTGCTGCAGCATTCCCAGAGCACGTGGAGAGGGTGGGAAGGCTCAGGCTGTGCTCCCAGGAGGATTCAGTTCTCCAGCTGGCCTGGTCACAGGGTCACTGGGGCTCACTCGGATCTGCTTACCTGGGAATGTGGTCCCAGTTCCGAGGAACTCGAGCAGCTGGATCTCCAGAAATGCTCAAAACAACTGTAATTTAAACATGCTGGAGCTGGGGGATGTTTGTCCTCGCTCTGGTGATGAAAGGACAAAGCCAAAGTGAGTTCACTGCCAGCTCTTATAAACCAGAGTGAAACTGTTTCACAAACATCTCGGAGGGGCTTTCCTGCTGCTCTGCACCAAGGGAACGTTTCCAAGGGGCTGAAGCACCTGAGTCATGTGGGTTTTATCCCACTTTTGGGATTTGGAGGGGCTGAGTTGGGCAGGGCAGGGGCTTGGTTCCTGCTGCACCCAACTCAGCTGTGAGGGGTCTTTGGAGAGGAAGAACAGGCAGCAGAGCCAACTTCTGGGGAACAGAGGGGAGGGGAAGGACAAAAAGGAAAGAAAGCGAGCAGAATAAATCTGAATTGTAACAAAACTGTGGCCTGTATTGAAATCTCCACATTTGGAATTGATTTTCTTCCATCAGACAAAAGGCCCAGGCTTTAGTCAAACTGATTCTGTTTAAGTTGTTCTAAAGGCACATCCAGGGGGGCTGCAGGTGAACCCTTGGCACTGAAGGCCTGAAGGAGCCAGAAGTGTTTCTGTGGCAGGTGTAATGTGATGCTCATCCCTTTGTTTGGGCTGTTTCCTTCCTGCTGGGATGTGGAGCAGGTTTCCTGCCATCCCACAGGTGATGCAGGTTCACTTGGTTTTCTGGCTGCTGCTCATTTTCTAATTATCCCCTTTTAGGGAGTGAAAATCCATTTCCCTTCTGGCATCACATTAACACCAAAATTTCCACTCCCCCCTGTGCCCAGAGTGTTTGATGTCCAACCCCTGAGCTGTGTGTGCTGGAAGCTGCAGCACCTTTGGGAAAAGCTGCTGATCCATGATCCCCCTGCTCCCCTTCCACATGGGATTTCAATTGTTTCACTCCATTTCTCCATTGTCTCTCTCCCAAGCACTTTTTCTTTCCTATCTGGCATTTCCCTCACTGTCCCCAAACAACCTCTTTTACTTGCTCTCTCCTACAATAACCCCATTCCTCATTATTGTTTCCATTCCTCTCTTTTTGTGTGCTTTCTTTTTTATTTTTTGCTTGATAGAGGCCCAGGGGCTCCTGCCTTGGGGGTTCCTCTTCCAGCCACAAACATGTTGGAGCTGGAGCACCGTCCCCTTCCCATCAGAGCAGTGTCCTCAGCACTGCAAAGGGACTCTCACACTCCACTGAGCATTTGATACCTGCTTTGCAGGGTCACACATCATCTATCAAAGTGCAGAGCAGCCAGGAGTCAGGTCTGGTGCAAAGAAGGAGCAGCCACATGGCACGAGGCAGTTGGGAGCACTTCAGGCTAAAGAGATTAAAAAAACCACCCAGAAAAAGCAAAAATGCAGCTGTGAAAACCAGAACTCTTTGGTCCTCGAGGAGCCCTCCCTGCTGTATCCATTATCTGCTTGTTAGCTCAGGGCTAATGCTCTGCACTTGGAGATTGCCAGGGACCTGGTTTCCCATTCTCCAAGGGAAGGTCTAAGCCAGGATGTTCCATGGGAGGTTGTGGCACAAGGAGCCTTTCTGCACTGGCTGGCAGAGCACATTTCTGTGAGAGAACTGTGATTAAAATAACTGAGGACATTTTGATGCATGAGAAAGCAAAAGAAACCCCAAACTGGCATCTTCCCATTATGAGAAGCAATCCTCACTGCCTTCCCCACTGCTGTGCCTGCTGGAATTGGGAAGCTTCCCTCAGCCCTTCCACAAGTGAAATATTCACATATTGAAAGCCAGAATATGCTGGGCTGGGTGATCCCTGGGGGTCCCTCAGCCCTGCACAGACACCCCAACAACCCCACCCTGTCCCTGAGCATTGTCCAAACACTCCCTGAGCCCTGGCAACGATGAGGACACTTTTGTGTGAGATGTGAGAGGGGGGAATGGGCTTGGGAGCCCAAAGTTCCTCTGCTGTAACGAGGGGACCCCACGATGGGCATCCAATACAGCCATGAAATGTTTGAAATGACCCTCTTTGCTCTTATTCATCCTGGACATTTTGACTGGAGTCAAGGGAAAGGCTCCAAACCTGAAATACTTGTCCCTGGGAATGACCTGCTGTGGCTGATCACCCCAGGAGAGCCCCCAAACCCTCCTCCCAACATGGGTGTCCTCAGTGCCTGCTCCTGCTGTTTCTCCCAACCCAAACACACTTATCTGGGAGAACTGCAGGCCTCTTGTCTCATGAAGAAGTGAAGCAATGTGCTTTTCACTTCCCCTCCTGGCTGTTTCTCCAGCTTTTCCCCCCAGAGGGTGCCACGGTGTGGACACCAATCACCCCAATTTACTGTTTTCTCCTCCTCCTCCCTCCAACCCTGGCAAAGTTTGTGTTGCCATAATCCCTGCAGTTTGGGTAAGGAGCTGCTAACTGGCAGTGAGTTCAGTTTTCCAGGGAAAGCAAGGGTTGAAGCAGTTATATAAATTTTTTTTCCCATAATTGATTTAAATTTGGGGTTGAATCTTCAGCTGTTTGCCTTCTTTGGTCTGAGTTCCAGATTAATTCTCAACTTCCACTTTTCATTATCGCTTTCCCTGGGTTTTGGGAGGGGAGTGTTTTTCTAACTGGGTTGTTTTTATAGCTCTGATGGTTAATACACTGTATTTCTCTTTTTATTTTTTTTTTTCCCTTTGCAACTATCAATTAACTCCAACAACTTCCTCCTAAGAGGCACTTTACCCATAAAACGTGCCCTCCATGGGTGTGAAGTGTCAATGCTCTCTTCCCACAGCACAGTTGTTTTAGAGGAATATCCAGGAGAAATAAATGGGAAAACATCAAACTGCACAGCTCTGCTGTGGGGTCAGTGCTGGTGGAGGAGGCCACGGGCTGGGGCACTTCCCTGGGAGCTGTGGATGAGATCCATGGCCTCATTTTTATGTGAACTTGGGGTAATGTTGGACACTTGCAAGGAGCTGGGGCTGTTTCATCACCAGAACTTCTCACCCCGGGTGAGAGTTGCTGTAATTAGATATTTAATTTGGGTTGCATCACTTTCCATGGCTGTGGATTCTCCTGCCCAGCACCCCCAGTGTCCTCTGCCATGGAGGAGCCACCAGCACAGAGCCCTGCAGATGCCCCAGGGACATTTGCTGACCCTCAGGGCAAGCCCAGACTGTAAGAATTCCTCTTAGTTTAAGTTACAGTGAAAGCAAACTCAGCCATCAGCTGGGATGAGTGGTGCAGTTCAGATCTGAAAGGGCCCCTGGTAGATCCCAAGGCACCCACCCAGGACCTGAGGACGTGCAGGAGTCCCCCAGGGCTCTGACATCCGTTTCTCAGCACCTCTCTTTTATTGGCTCACATCCTTGAGGTCTGTGTTTCCTACCACAGGATGTGATTAACGCTGACCAGAGTCACTGTGCTGCATCCCAGTGCGGAGAATCCACCTGAGTTTGGCACAAAAGCTCTGCCCAGCCTGGGAGCACACAGCCCTTGTGCCTGGCCCCTGGAATTTCCCTGGGACAGCTCCCCCCGGGCTGCTGAGAGCTCCCCAGCCTCGCTCCAGTCTCCCCTGCCCAGGCAGGGAGCCGGGTGCTGCCCCACACTGGGGCACACAAGCTCTCCCAGGCAGGTGAGGATGCTCCTGATGCTTCCCTTCCCACCTGAGCCCTGGGAAAGGACACGGAGGGACCCAAGCAGCTCTGAGGTCCTGTGAGCCTCTGGCACAGCGAGTCAGGGGGATGAAGGACACGGGCAGTGTGGGAGGAGATGCTGCTGACAGGAGGCAGCAGCTCAAGGCCAGTTACAGGGAACTTCTCATTCCATTTTCCTTGAATAATCGTGGTGAAAGGGCACTGCAGCGTCTCTGAGCCCTCACCCACGTCAGCAGCGTGTGCTCATCCCTCCACTGGGCTTCCTGTGAGTAATGGGGGACACAAGGGCAGAGAGAGGGACTGGCTTGGTTTGGAGGTTACTCAGAAAGGAAATAAAGCCTCAGCTGATCCTGAGGGAGATGCAATTCTAACAGCCAGGCCACAATCTGCCTGTTGCAATAACTGCTCCCAAAGCCAGCAGTTCTTTTAGCAGCACGAGCTGGGCCAGCACAATTCCTGCAGGAACCTCCTGCCCTGTGCAGAGGATGGTTCCCACAGTGGGGACACAAGGCTTCAACCCTCAAGGCTTTACTGGGGAGGTCCATGGGGGCAGTGTGGTCATAAAATACGCTGGGCTGGAAGGGACCCCCAAGGATCATCCAGTCCAGCTCCTGGCCCTGCCCAGGACACCCCAACAATCCCCCCCTGTCCCTGAGTGTTGTCCCAACCCTCCTGGGGCTCTGGCAGCCTTGGGACACCCTGGGGAGCCTGGGCAGTGCCCAAACACCCTCTGGGGGAAGAACCTTGGCCTGAGATGCCCCCTGCCCCTGCCCTGACACAGCTCCAGCCCTTCCCTGGGTCCTGTCCCTGTCACACAGAGCAGGGATTGGAGCTGTCTCTCATGAGGAAGTTGTAGTAGAAATGAGGTCTTCCCTCATTTCTAATGAGGGAATGTTCAAATGAGAACATTTCCAGGCTGAACAAGCCAAGTGACCTCAGCCTTGTGCAGCTGAACTCAAGCAGAGCTTCACAGAGACAAGCTCCTCATGAATAAAGGGATTTTAATGTGCCAAACCAAAACCAACCTCTGTTTATTCTTCACCTTCCCCAGCAGAGACATGAAGGAGTGTTCCTGGGCACGGAGTTTTTATTAATGATCAAAATAGGATGCTTTTGCTACCTCCTTCCCTTTCTCCCCTCCCAACCTGCTGAAGATCCATCTGGAATGTATCTGTTGACCTCCCAAAGGCTCCTCTCTCTGCTCCCAGAGCTGCCTGGCCTCCTCTGAAGCGTAAGAAACCACACTGGCAAGAACAAAACAGGCACATTTCACCCTCAAGTGAAGCCTGCAAATACTGCAGGTAGTTGTTTGTACGTGTGGCCACTGGCAGAGCTGGAATGAAGAGCCTGGGAGAAGGAGGGCTGAGCTCCCAGCGTGGCTGATCCCAAGAGGGATTTGTCACCCCGAGTGTCAGTTGGGCTCTTCACCCCTCAGGTTTGCTTTCAGGAATGTTTCCAAGACATTTTATTGCTTACACTGATGGTATTCTAAAATCTGATGGACTTTCCTGCATTTTTGCTGCTTGATTTTTCCCCCCTGGCAATCAGGGTGATCTCTTCTGCAGGTGAAGGATAAAGAGCCTGCTGTTCTCCCTCCTGCCATATGGAGGAATTCCCTCCCCTAAAGTTTGGCCACAGTGGAAATGGGGAAAACAATGCAAAATTAGGGTTCAGCTTGAGAACAATCTCCTTCCAAGGGACCCAGAGCTTCTCAGCCCCTGTTGCAGCTGCTGGGGGGATTCAGGCAGTGGGAATGACCTGAGCCCCTCCAGCCCCAAAATCCAGATGGTGGGGGCAGAAGGCAGCTTGCTCAGAGCAGGAAATCTCTCTTTATTGCCAGTGCTTGGAGTTTATTGCTCGTTAAACTGAAGGGCTGTTGGCTTCTCCCATCCTGCAAGAGTTTGATGTGCAAACAGTTCAGACAATAAGGGTGGGTATGGCCCAGGGGTAGTTTCTCAATTTCCCAGCTGTGTCCATGTGGGAGCAGTGGATGCTCCTTTTCTTTTGGCAGGACACAGGCAGGACCATTCCACTGCCTTATGGTCAAGCAGCAGGACACCAGTTTCCTTCAGAGCTGTTCTCCCAGAGCTATACTGGTTTTACCAGAAATATCCCTCCCAGTCACAGCCAGCCCAAACTGGTGGGACACTTCTCATGACGAGGTGATGCCCAAGGGCTGAACTCACCCCCAGCTTCCAGGGAAGCTCTGCAGGCCCGTGTGGGACAGGGATGGAAGAGAGAAAGAGCATTTTTTAGGCAGTTTGGAGGGTGCACCTGGAGCCCAAGGCACAAGGGGGGGCTGCTCCAGTGGGGTCCCAGTGGCCGGAGGGGGGGGACAGGCGCTGGATTCCTTTTCGTGGCTGGATCCTGGAGCATCCCTCGTGGAGAACGGAAAAACAAGGGGAAGGCAGAGGGGGAAACGCAAGGATCGTGAAATAAAATGTGGGCAGCGGTGGGAGAGGAGAACCGAGGGGATGAACAGCAGAGGAGGCGGGAGGAGCTGGGGCTGGACCGAACACAGCCGGGAACCCTCCTGAGCCCCAGCAGCGGCTGCGGAGCAGCTCAGCGCTAGGGGACACCATCGCACCGTGAATTCCAGCCCACGCGGACGGGAAAAGTCCACTTTCAGCAAACCCCGACCTTTTCCCTTTCCTTTTCCAGGCGTTCCTGCCCCAGGCTGGCACTTGCCCCCCTGTGCCCAGCTCCTGCCACCTTTCACAGCCCAGAAAAAGGCCACAATTCCCAACTCGCCTCCTGTTTCTCTGCACAAATTTCTCTCCAGGTCCCTATTCCTGAGCAAAACCTGCTCGGGATTTGCTGCCAGGGTGGGGATTTTGTGTCCCAAGCAGGGACAAGTGCCTGTCTCTCGCCTGGAGCTGGGTTCTGGCAGCCCAGGGCAAGGTGCCCTCCTCACCTGCAAGAGCTGGAATTTTACAACCAAACACCACACTGCAGGTCCTGCACCTGTTTTGGGAAAAGCCAAGTAGAAATCATCATTCTCAGAGGATTTCTCCATGTGGGACACCCAAATAAATCGCCCTTACCGAGACCATCACTGCTCTCTGAACGTTTTCTGAGTGCAAATACAAATTTATTGAGGTCCCAGCTGCTCTTTGAGGGCTGTTCCACCTCTGCAAGGTCTACCAAGGGTCCTCAGAAGGGGTTTGGCTCCAACAGGTCCCCAACCAGTCCCAGTCCCAGCAAAGGCCAGTTTGGCTGGACCAAGATGCTGCACCAGGGAGTGCCCCAATGTCTCAGCAACTTCTGTGCTGCTCTAAGTGTTCACTACACCATTATAAATTATTATTTAGCAAATATTACACTCTGGCCTGTGTGTAGATAAAAATTTATTGTAGGGAAGAAGAATCAGTAACAGAGACTTTAAAATAAGACACAGAAAACAGTAATTGTTAAAATTTAACTTGCAACATTTTCATTTCCTTTTAATATTTTTTAAAACTCTCGTATTGCACACAAAAAGCTGCCACTTCTTTTGCCATAACCATTGTCTCCTTAAAATAAAAAAGGCAAAGAGTTAAAAATACCTCTGGTACAATAAAAATGCTTTGCAACAGATATATATATATATTTAGCTTTACTGCACAGTGTTTTAAAACTTGGGAATGGGCACATTATTTCTACATATTCTCAAACAGGTTCCCATAAGGATTTTTTATTTACAGTTGCACAATGCTTTTAAAGCCTGAAGACACAATTTTATGCTCAATATTAACCCTTGAAAAGAAGTTTTAGCCAATTCTTACCCAGTTTTCCCCAAACAATCTGCAGTCCTGGTTTTGAATGAGGGGCTCTGTCCTCCACTGGGTTTAGGAGGTACTTTAACCCTCCCCTACAGAAGCAGCTTTCAGTCCTCTGCCTCTTCATTTTTAAAGAGGGGTTTCAGATCTTACTGGAAATTCACACCCATAATTTGTTCTGAGGGTGGATTTGCTTTGTTAGGTGCCTTCTGCTGCCCCAGGGCTGTGCAACTCTGGTGTAAAATGTGAATTCCCACTCTAATTATCTGCACAGAGAATTTCTCCAGCAGATCTCTGTCCCCAAGCCAAGCTCCTTTTGCTCACTGTTATTCTTCACTACTAAAACTGTTTTCTTTATTCAAGATAACACAAGTAACTTCACAACTACCATATCCAAACATACTTGCTGTTAATGTATCAGCCACTTTTCCAGCTAAGAGATTTATCCTACAAGAATTTCTTTTTCTGTCTTGATGGGTCACACATCCATGGCTGGGCTCTGCTCCAGCAGGAGCGTTACCTTCCTGAGGAATCCACTGGAAAAATACTGGAAAAATTCCCTTCCAGCCAAGAGTTGAAGTTTTCCTTTACAGAAAGAACACAACTCAACATTTCTTCAGCATCAAGCCTCACCCAGACTCAGATTCTGGATCTCCAGCTCTTCCTAGAGAACTTTCCATGGCCCTTGGGCTGCCTTTTCCACAAGGTGTGGGCAAGGTGAACGCTCTGGGGCAGGATCACATATCCTAGAGAGCTTTTTTGTTTAATAATTATTACTTTAAAAACCTTGGTCAATGTTGAGAAAGGTGAATCTGATCCTGCACTGGACTCTGAGCACCCAGAGCTCCACTTTGACCTAAAAACTCCTGAAGAACTGGAGTGATAATTTGGATCCTGCAGCAACCACTTACAGGACCAGTCACATGGAAGTAAGTGTCCTTATTACCCTCATTCCAAGTTATCCTGCACAGGAGGGTGCTGCTATTTTAAAACTGATCTCACAGACAAAGGTTTTCTAGAAATTCAGAAAATACTGGCAAATCTGCTGCCCACCAAAGCTGCTGCTGGAGGTGGGAGAGGGGCCCATCCTGATTTTCAGACCCAGGCACCACCCCTGAGAGTCTCACACACATAAAGACCATGAAAACTGAAATCCCAAGCAGAAGCAGCTGGGAGCAGGGCTGGAATTATCCTGGGCTCTGCTGTGTAAATAATTTAGTGGCTGTTTGGAGATTCAGTGAAAACACTGCCCTGGGTGTTTGTCAGGAGCTCCCTGAGTGCAATGAACAGCAAACTGTGTTTACATTTCCCACTGGCTCAGAGAATTAACACTCTGTGGAGTTATGAAGTGAAGTGGGTGCTCAAAGACAGGCCTTGAAGGGCTTGTCATCAGATCAACACTTTTCTGGTGGTGGTTTCTCTGTCCTACATGGCCGTGGATGTCCCAGCAGTGCTCCTGGGGAAGGGGCTGCCCATCCCCAGCAGGGTCTCTACTACCAAACCATGGACTATCCACAGTCACTATGACATATTTAATTACATCAAAGGCTTGCAATCCCCCATCACCTCTTGTGAAAGAGTTCCGAGATCTCCACTGCCCTGAGATCTCAGGGGCAGGTCAAACCTCCTTAGGAAGGGGCCACAGCTGCCCTTTCATTCTCCCTCTGGCTTTCCCCAAAGGGTTCCTCATCCTTGTCCTTTATGGAGAACTTCTTCCTGAAGGCCTGTGACAAGCTGGAGGAAGAACCCTTCCTCAGCGTGGTCAGTCTCTTCCTGAAGTTGCCTCCCGAGAAGAAATAGAGAAGTGGGTCGAAGCAGCAGTTGGCAGCTGCCAAGGGCAGCGTCACCACCACGGATTTCTGCAGGTAAATGGCATCCTCACAGGCAGCTCTCCTCAGCCTCAGCACGTGCAGGTGCACCGTGCGCAGGACGTGGTAGGGGGTGAAGCTCACCAGGAACGTGAGCGTCACGATGACGATCATCCAAACCGCCTTCTTGCGGTTCGCCTGGTTCTTCTTCATGGAATTCTTCAGCAAGGTCCTTATGATCATGGCGTAGCAGATGGTTATGATGACGAAGGGAAGAATGAAACCCACGAACAGGGCGATAAGATCCAGGACCACCACCAGCTTTGTCTTCTGAGAGTTCTCCGGGGGCTCGAAGCACTTGGTCTTGTTGCCGTGCTGGTACGTCCCGTTGCGCAGGAAGGGCGCGCTCGTCAGGGTCACAAAGATCCAGATGCCAATGGAGACAAACTTGGCCTTCTTCTCCGTCACCAGGTTGATGTTCCGCACTGGGAAGACGATGGCGATGCAGCGGAAGAAGCTCATGGCCGTCATGAAGAAGATGCTGCAGTAGAGGTTGACGTAGAGCGTGTAGGACGTGACCCTGCACAGCAGGTCCCCGAAGAACCAGTTGCCCTTGTGCACGTAGTAGACGACGCGCAGGGGCAGCGTGGACACGCACAGGAAGTCGGACACGGCCAGGTTCAGCATGTACACCTGGAAGGCCGTTTTCTGCCGGTACGTCCGGATGAGCACGTACAGCACGAAGCCGTTGCCGATGAAGCCCATGATGCTGATCATGGAGTAGAGCGTGGAGTAGACGCGGTTGCGGAAGTCGTCGATGGAGTGGTGGCACGAGAGGTTGTCGAACAGCGCCGTCATGGCGCCGGGAGGAGGCAGCGGCTCTGCCTGGCGGTGGGTGTCAGGCCTGAGGAGGGAAACTCAGGTGAGGTCACAGACTGTGCTGGGCTGGAAGGGACCCCCAAGGATCTTGGAGTCCAACCCTCAGCCTGCCCAGGACATCCAACAATCCCCCCCTGTCCCTGAGAGGATCATCCCAACCCTCCTGCAGCTCTGGCTGCCCTGCTGCTGTGCCCACTGCCCAGTGCCCAACCACACTCTGGGCAAAGAAGAACCTTGGCCTGAGATCCACCCTGACCCTGCCCTGACACAACTCCAGCCCATTCCCTGGGTGCTGGCCCTGGTCCCCCACAGAGCAGAGCTCAGGCCCTGCTCCTGCCCAGCAAGTTGTCCCTGCAAGGCGGTCTCCCCTCAGTTTCCTCTTCTCCACTTCAACACACCAAGTGCCCTCAGCTGCTTCTTACACCTTCCCCTCAAACCCTTCCCCATCTTCCCTGCCCTCCTTTGGACACTCTCCAATAGCTCAATATCTTTCTTATACATAAATCAGCATGGAAAGATAAAATTCCATTGTTAAATAGGAGGAAAGACCCATCATCTCTCTCATGCAGCTGAGAAAGGATGCGGATCTTGTCCTTTCTTCTGTGGCACCAACAACTGGTGACGTAAAGAGGAATCACATTTTAACAATTCCATGGTTCTATGATGTGTGAAGTTTGACAAAGACCCCCCAAGATCATCAAGTCCAACCTCATCGAGCACCACCACCATGTTCACCACTAGTCCTTAAGTGTCACATCCACATGATTATTGAAGATTCCTCTGGGAAAAGGAGCACGATCCCCATTCCTTGGTTCATCTGCCAAGGGGACAAAAGCTCTTACTGCCTTTACTCCTATTGTTGGGCTAAGGCCAAGCAAAACCTGGCTGTGCCACACACTGTGAGAACACAGGAGATGAGTGGCTCAAGGACCTCATGAAAACTGATGCAGATAAAATCTCTGCGTTTACCAAGGTGTTGTGTATCACTTATTTCTCAGACATGAAAAATAAACCCAAAACACAACCAAGATATTGGAGATTTAGAGGCTGGAACAATCTCTTTGCACATTGAGGCTGCACCTCCAAGCAGGAGGAAGGAGGAGCAGAAGTTGGGACAAATTGGTTTTAAAGTCCCCCCAGCCTGAGCCATTCTTTGACTCCACAATCCTATGTTCTGCCTAAAAGCAACAATGGGATGTAACATTCCTGCTGCTGAGGATGTCCCTTCCTTTGTGCCAGTTTTTCTACCCTGCCTAAGCCAGAACAAAGAGATATTGGTAAACACCATTTTCTCATCAGATAAGTTTCCTGATTTAATCTCTGTGCCTGTTTGTCCTTATTTCATAAGTGTTACTGAGCTGCATTATAAACTTTTGACCTCATTTCAGGACTAAATTTCAGTCTTCCAGCAGCTCACTTTAATGACATTAACAGATGGTGAATAACCAATCAAGGTATTTGTCCAAAAGACAAGCAAGACCTCTTTTTTTCTGTTGCATTTCTAAACATAATTTGTCTTTTGTAACCAAAAGGAAGCCTGCTGGTTTCTGATGAAAATACTGACATGAACTGCTGAAGTGTGAGAGAGCTTCACACCTAAAAACATGTCTGTAAAAACCAGAGATCCCCACAAACCAGCATTTTTGACGTGAGGCTTTGAACTGAAGACAAATACCACTTCTGCCACTTTTTATTTGTATAGTCATGGCTCACTGAACATTTCTTTCCGTGCTGGTGAATTCAGCTCTTTGGGAATGTGCACAAGTCAGAGCAGGTGCAATGGCTGAGAAAAGTATCCCAAATGAAGAAATACCCTTGTTACTTTCCAAGTCCAATGCAGCACAGATAGATTATAGCTTATCATAGTATTCCAGAGAGGGTTGGGTGGGAAGGGACCTTAAAGATCACCCAGTGCCACCCCCTGCCCTGGGCAGGGACACCTCCCACTGCCCCAGGTGGCTCCAACCTGGCCTGGGACACTTCCAGGGATGGGGCAGCCACAGCTTCTCTGGGCACCCTGTGCCAGGGCCTGCCCACCTTCATTAGGAATGTCTTCCTAATATCTAATCTAAACCTACTCTCTCCCAATGGGAAGCCATTCCCTGTGTCCTGTCCCTCCAGCCCTTGTCCCCAGTCCCTCTCCAGCTCTCCTGGAGCCCCTCGAGGCTCTGGAAGGAGCTCCGAAGTCTCCCTGGATCCTTCCCTTCTCCAGGTGAACATTCCCAGCTCTCCCAGCCTGGCTCCGGAGCTCATGTGCTCCAGCCCTGGGAGCATCTCCAGGAGTTTCTGCTGAATTCAGTACCACAACCACAAAGCACAACCCCAAAAGCAGCTGCTGTCGTTCCTTCCAAGCATCGCCATCCCAAGGAACCGAACCTCCCGTTTGGGAAGGAGAGCCGGGAATGCCCCGAGACCCCCCAAAGCCCCTCCGCAGCCCCCGCTGCGCCCTGCCAGGGGCCGGAGCCAGAACCGCAGCCCGCGGGCGCTAATTAACGGCACCGCTCATTAACGGGACCCGGGGGCACGGAGCGGCTCAGCCCGTCCCCTGCAGCCGGGACAACCCCGGGAAAAGCCGGGACAACCCTGGGAAAAGCCGGAAAGCCCCGGGCACAGCATCCCCTCCCTCCCGCCGGGGTCTCTCTCTCACCTGCGCGCAGCGGAGCGGCCCCGGATCTGCCCGCGCCGCGCCCCCGCCGCCCTTAAACCGAGCCCGGGACCTGTCCCGCCCCAAACCCGCCCCAAACCCGCCCTAACCCGCCGTTCCCTGCAAACGGCAGCTTTTCCAGCGCTATTCCTCCTTCCCAGAAAAGCGCCTTGGGGAGCAGCCCCGCCGGTGCGCTGCCCTTGGGTTCTGCCAGGGGTTTAAGGCTGCTCGTAACTGCGCTTACTCTGGGGCTGGGTTAACATTCTTGGGCTAAAATACTCTTTTTACGAGGGCTTTCGGAGGTATTCTCATTGGAGGGAAAATAAAGAATTCCTGCTAATTTAATTCAGTGCTCCATCCTCCCAGTGTTTTTCTGTATTTTTTTAATGTCAGTGGTTTCATAAAAACACCCTCTCAAAAAAAAAAACCAAACCAAACCAAAAAGCACAACAACAATTCAAGGCAAAACACCACCTAAAAAAACCCCTCAAACAAAACCAAAACAGAACAAAACCCACACACATCGATATAAAAAAGCAAGCAAATCCCCCCATAATCCCCCACCCCAACAACAAACAAACCAACCCAATCCTGTGCTAGACAAAGTGTTAATTTTCTCAATTTTGTATATTTTAAGTGTGGGCTGTCCTAATTTTCTATTAATTATATTGCTTTCCTTCTGAGGATGTGAAATATGCTGTTTCCACCTTGTGCTAAGAAGGAATTAAGGAATTCTTGCATTCTCCCCTTCCCAATGGATTTGACTGTGGCATGTGGATGGTCACAGGGGGCTGCTGCCTTCAGGGCTGGGGGACCAGCAGCTCTTGGCTTCTCCCAAGGCAGTGGGGAATCCTTTGGGGAAAGAAATCTTTGCCCAGAGTGGGAATAACCCCATGGGGCACCTGCTGCAGCACCTGGAACATCTGTTCAAGACCAGGTTGGATGAAGCTCTGAACACCCTGGGATAGTGGGAGGTGTCCCTGCCTATGGCAGGGGGTGGAACTGGATGGGCTTTAAGGTCCCTTCCAGCCCAAACTATCCCACTGCTGTATGATTTAAGCCAACCCTGCTGGAGTAACTCACTCACTGTCCTGATGGACATCTCTCAGTTCTCATGGGCATCCCTGGTTCCCAGCACAGCCTTGCCCAGCTCCATTTCCACGAGTGGGAAGCAGTGGCCCAGGTTCTCCTGCTGTGAAGACACATCAGCACAGCGTTCCCATGGGTCTGCCTGGCTGGGTGCCCCCCTGGCTGAATGTGGAGCCATTTTCTGTGCCCCAGCTCCATTTTCGTGGCTGGTTTGAGAGTTTCCCCAGACTGACGTGTTCTCTGGGTGCATGAGGACAGGTCTGGTCACACAGGATCCAAAGCCACAGAGCTGCAAAGGTGACAGTTCCTGTTTCACACTCCCCTCTCTATGGGCAGTGAAGGTGTGTGAGGAGCAAGTGCACCTCATTTCTGTGCCCCTCCTGAGAGCCTTCCCTGCTTTCCTCTCCTATCCCATGCACAGGAAAGCCTGTCCAGCTCCCAAGAGCTACTTGGCAGCATACTGGGAGCAGTCAAATCACAGGATCATGATAATTCAGGCTGGAGGGAAGCTCAGGAGATCTCTGGCCCAACCTCAGGCTCAAGCCAGGCCAGGCCAGGCTGCTCAGGGCTTTATCCTACCTGGTTTTGAAGACTTTCAAGGATGGAGGTCCAAGAACCTCTAAGACCGAGCAACTCATTGCACCTCCTGCAATCTCCATGAGCTGGTTCTGTAGTTTGTTTTACTTGTGCACAAGCTGAGGTTACTCCATTCTGCCATTCCTTCTGCTTTTTTTGGTACCTTTTTTTGCCATTCCTTCTGCTTTTTGTTACTCAGTTTTGTTATCCCTTCTCCTTTTCTCTTTTTTGCTGTTCCTTTTTCTTTTCCGCCCTGGATCTCAAGAACAGGAAGATTTCTAGTTGCAAAGTCAGCCTGAGGTTGGTGTGGGATTGAGGAGGCTGCAGCTGCTCCAGATGTGCTGGAAGAGCAGCTAGGGCCTGGGTGTGGGAAGGGTTTCCACACTGGACTCCAAAAAGAAGCTCAAACTGCAGCTCTGACAGAGAAGACACCTGGAATTGATAATGAGGGGCAGGACTGGGGCACTGAGTGAAGACTTCAACTCTCGGTGAGCTGGAAGAAGCCTTTTGTCCTCTGGGATGGGTGGGTGGACCCTGACACCTCCACACCCCACAGGGACCTCTGGGTCCACAGAAGCCCAGGAGAGGCCGAAGCAGACCTTGGCTGTGGGGTGACTGTCCCCAGGGACAGCTGGCACTGCTTGGTGGGACAGGCCACGGCCACTCTGCTCCCCCAGGCTGTGCACAGCAAGATCCTCATGCCTCAGTGCTGAGGCTTCAGGGAGGGGCCATCAGTGCATGTCCCCCACACACCACACAAGGTCACCTCCTCCCCCTCCCTCCCCTTCCCCTGCCTGGTTTGTTAAAGCCTCCCTCTCAGCCAGAGTCCAACTGAGCTGAGGTGTCACAGGAACTCACCTCTCAAAGGGAAGGGGGCAGTGGAAGGGATGGAGGAGATGGCAACAAGAACATGCCAGCTGTGGACAGGGGAGATACCCAGAGGAGAGCTTGGGAAGTGGAGGATTTCCAAAAGGATCCATTCCCAGAGAAGTGGGGGTGAACAAGAACCCCAGGAGGTGGTTCCCATAAGACTTGATAAGAGCAATCTGATGCTCAGGCTGTAAGTCAGTCTGATCCCCTTTCCACAGGACAATGGGGTGAGGAACAAAGGCACAAACAAGGGATGGAAGGCTTTGGAAACCTCTCTGGGACCATCCAAATCTGGGAAAAGCCTGAGCATGCTTTAAGTTGCCACTTAGCACTGACTGACCCTCCACTGCCTTCTCCCAGCCCCCAAATTCCTGCAGCTCCATCAGGCACCAGACTCCAAGATGTTGAGCCCTTCATCAAATATCACCATTGATCCAGTGAACTGGGCTGCTCATTTCTTTCCTGCAGGACTTCCAAACAAGTTCCTAAAAGCCTAAATTGTTTGGAGACTGGACAAAAAAAGCTCTTCAGCTTTGGCAACTTCTTTCCCACCGGCTCTTTAAAAAGGTGAGAGAAGAAAGAAGGTGTTTAATGAAGAAACAAACGTCTTGTTAACATGTTGCATTTTGCTTCCTCTCCTGGGACTTCCTAAAACAGGTAATTTCTCTTTGAACCCTGTGTGAGGAGGATGGTAGCTCCACTCCAGCAGGTGCGACCCCAGAGCCAGCCCTGCCTGGGCTGAGTCACTGTGTCTGGGGGACACAAAACCACACTGAAAATGCTGCTGTCAGCAGCTGGTGTCCCCTCTCCCTCCTCCTCTGCTTCCCCTGATTTGGAGAAGTACTTTCTGCTTGTTGCCAGGGCTGTGGATCCCTTGTCTGTTCTGCTCTCACTGTATCAGTTTCTGCAAGGGCCCCTTCCCCCAGTGGGACCTGTTTCTCCAGGGACCTTCCCCTATTGTCACCTGGACCTTGTCTTCATTTGTTCCTGGACCCAGCGCAGAGACTTGATGTCACACTTCCACTTCCAGCACTGGCCCCACTTGGGTTTTAGGGATTGGTATTCAAGAATGACCCAGGCTGGAAGAAGCTGCTCCATCCCAGCCTGGAGGCCAAAGCTGCCCATTCCCATTTCTGGGGGGGAAGAACAGAGCTGGGGAGCCTCCTGCGAAGGAAACCTCAGCCCTTGTCCCCCAGCCATGAAGCTGTTGATCATATCCTACTGCAAACACAACCTTTTTTGAGCAGCTGCTCAAAAGAGGACTGGGAGGGGCTGGATGAGATGGTTGGACACCCTCAGTGCTGTCTCTAGTCAGCATTTTGTGGAATAAAGCTCTTGCTCTTCTGAGATGAGTGAAATGAGTTCCTACCAGGAATGACTGCAAGGACAACATCCCACCATCCCCCCCTTGCCAGCCCATAAATCTGGAGAATTGTGTTCTCCCACAGGCACTGATCTCTGCCCAGAGGTGGGGGAGGCTGATGAATCAGGGAAAGGACAGAAGGGATCAGGCAGGAACAAGGTTGTTTCATCGACAGGGCTCATGTGGTTTCCACTCAAAATGCAAACTCAAGAGTGAGACTTTGTTCTGCCTTTTCTGAGAAGTGGAGCTGAGCCTGTGGCCCCGAGACAGAGGCCCCATTCTGGGTACAGAGCTGCCCACGCTGCCACAGCTGCAGCCCAAGAGTTTCATGGTGCTCCTGCAGTTCCCCTCTGCCCCAAACTGACCCACCTGGGTTTGGAGGGACCTTTGGGACAGGGAACGGACATGCCAGGGGCTTCTGCCAGGGAAAGTTTCTGGAAACAGGACTTTTAGGGGCCTTCACCTTGTGGAAACTGAAAGGATGTTCCAATCAAAGGATGATTCGTGAGGCCAAAACTCCAGCCAAGGACCCCAAGACATCCTCCTTCTGTGCTTTGGGTGATGAAGGACCTCAGGAAGCCACGAGAACCACACCAGGCATGACCATCAGCCGAGCACACTCCATGCACTGCACAAGGGTTTGTAAAAGAAAAGGTTTGAATTTTCACCTTTCTGGAGGCATTGTGGGATGGGCTTCACCAGCTCCTGGTCTCATGGTGTGGGGTCAGCACCCCAAGTCCACCACATGGCACACCACCTTAGAAAAGAGAAAACGTAGAGACACCATGAAGTCCTCGGAGCTGCTGACTCGAAAACCTGCATTTCCTTGTTTGGGGTTTCTCTCTGGTTCCAATGTGTCAACCAGTAAGACAGAGAAGAGCCAGGCTGGCAGGAGATGCTGCTCTGATAGAGCCAATGGCTGCTTCCCCTTCCTGTTTTGCACATGCAACACACGAGGGCTGCAGCAGATGGGGGAGATAATGGCTGGAGTTGAGCTGTGTCTCCATCACTTCACAAGTCACACCACAGAGACACCAGCCAGGACACATCCAGCCTCGCTCTCAGGCCACACACTGTCAGGCAAAAGCAGCCTGAAAATATTTTCCCATCCTGAAGGTTCATTTATCAGGAGCTGGGAAATTCTATTCATTCTCTTGGTTCTGCAGAACTGATGTGAACTCTGTGTTTTATGCAAATCTCTCCAAATTATTCTTTTTATTCTAATATTTATTTCCAGCATGGGACAGACCTAAGGAGCCTCGGACTGGAACTGGGTGTGATGGTTTTACAGGACACCAGTGACTTTAACCTTCCCACCCTGGTTACTAGGAGACTTTCCTGCCCACAAAAGCAGCATTTTCATTCTCTGCAGTTCATTTTTTGGTAACAGAGTCTTCTCATCACAAACAACCAGAGCTCTTTTTTGCTGGAAGATGATAAAACAAACATACCCCTGGAAACCTCAACAGTACACAAAAAAACATTCCTCTTGGGGAAATTCTGCTTTAATCTTCTTTTAGAAAGTAAACTGAAAAGCCAGAAATAGTTCCTACAAGTTGGCATTCTCTTTTGGGAAAGGAATTGGGATAAACATCGTGAAAATATGTGAATTTTTTGGCATCAGTATTGTTTCAGGGCTTGTATCCCTTGAAGGCTTGTTAAAACCTAAACTGAAAGGGAAATTCATGTGCATTAATGAATCATAGAATTATCAAGGTTGGAAAAGGACTCAAAGATCCTCAAAGATGGGGATGGCCAGACAGTTATCTGGACACAATAAACATCCCCAAAATCACCAGAGAACACCAGAGATGATGCTCATCATCTCCTGTTTAAACAAGAGTGCAGCCCCTGCCAACTGGCTCCTGCACAGGCTTTTCTCAGGAATCATCCATTGGGACCCAAATCCTGCTCTTTAATGGAACAGCTCCGTGTTTGCTGTAGAGATGCATCCACATGGAAACCAGACCCACCTTTTCCTTAAAAGGTATTCAGAAGAAATACCTAAACCCAGCTAAACCCTGCAGAATTAATCTTTGCTGATCAAACATGGGATCAACCCTTGAATTATCTCCATTTTGCCAAGGTTGTACCTCTGCTCATCTTAAGATCATTCTTAGGATCCCATCCCTTGATTTCTGGGCTGTGTCTAGGTGGGATAAATGATCAGTATCAGGAGGGTGATTCCATAATTGGCTTCCAGGGAAAGCCCCACGTCCAAGCTGAGATACTGGTGGGCACCCCTGGAGCTCAGCAGTCCTGGGCCTCTAATTCCCAAAGGGCAAACAATAGATGGACCCTGCAAAACCAGCCTGGCCAAAGCCTTGGAGAAGGAGGAGACAATGGTGGGACATGGGCTTTAAGCCCAGAGCAGGCCCTTCCTCAGCCAAGGGAAACACCAGGGCAGCCACTGCCAACCCAAAACGTCAGCTTTGAACCCTTGTCTCCTCCAACAACTGATGCAGGGCAGGGTGTGCAGCTGCAGGAGGGGAGCTGAAGGCAAGACCTGAGCATCACCAGAGCTGAGCCATCCAGGCAGAGAATGGCAGACACAGAGCATCAGACATGCAAAGAGATTTGGTTAAAGACACCAGAGGAAATAGTATTAGAAATTTCCTGTTCTTTGAGCATTCGAGTTCTTGTGGTTTTTCTCTTTTTGTTTTTTTTTTTGTTGCTTTAAAAGAAAAGAAAAGAAAAAAGCAAAGAGAAATCCCCTGCTGAGTGATGACACACTCGAGCAGGCTCTTTGATCAAGTCTGAGGTGCAGATAAGGGGACCCCACGCCCCAGGGTCACTGGAAAGATGCTCCTACAGCTCCTGGGACCCACCTACAGCCCTCCTGTTCTCTGCTTCTAGAGCAGATCATGCAAGATATTGCCAGGAAGTTTGGGTTTCAAGAGTTGAAATAGAAGTTTTGGTTTTAATAGTTCCAACCCCTCATTTCCTGAATGTCACAGGTGGATCTGCCAAAAATTAGTTCAGAGTCTCAGTCAGAGAGAGGATTTGTGGGGCCTGGACCACCACACTGAGCAGGGTTTTGAGCCCATCCACTTGTTCTCCACTGCTTCAGAACTTCCCATTTTTCTGTCCCATCCTTTCTGCTTGGATTCCCCTCTGTGTGGCTCATGGGTCTGGTGGAGCCAGCCTTCAGCTCCTTATCAGCATCAAAAGTGCCTTCCCTGAGCTCTCAATCAGCCCTTCAATTATATAACTGGCTGCTTTTATCTGATATTCTGAGAAGTGGGTGCTTTTGGTTGGTTTTTTTTGGTTTGTTTTTTTTTTTTTTAATGTTCACTGAAGAATTTGTTTTTCTGCCATGATTCAAAGGCTCTGTGCAGAGCAGGCACTGAAATGCCAGGAAGAGGCTTTAGAATGGAATGGTCACCTGGGTTGGGAGAGGAGGCCTCTGTGAAGGCTTTTTTCCTATAAAAATGAAATTAAATCACACCAAA
Source organism: Serilophus lunatus (assembly GCA_013399895.1). Taxonomy (NCBI): domain Eukaryota; kingdom Metazoa; phylum Chordata; class Aves; order Passeriformes; family Eurylaimidae; genus Serilophus; species Serilophus lunatus. The sequence continues at coordinate 619,517 of VXBA01004771.1, read as the reverse complement.
GATCCTCTCTCTTGTGCCCACTGGTGTCTAAAATGCAGTTCTATCCTTTAGTTTTAATTTTTATTAGTTTATTATATTTTTTATTGAGATATACAAATAAAAATATTTCTATATTGTATTTCTTTTTTGTCCTTGCTCAGGCACTGACAGGGAGAGACAGGAATTGGGGCCAGACTGAGGGCACCAACAGGCCATAAAATGATTTATTGGTGCTGATCTCCAATTAAACACAGCAGAGATTAAATGCATAACTTAAAGCACATTGACTCTGTGTTTTGGCAATGGGATTTAAAGTTCAAAGATATCTGTTTCTATTCATCTGAAAATTACACAAAACACAAAAATATTGCCAGAAATTCAAACTCTGATATGGGGGATGACAAATAACATCCCCTGTCCAGAGACCAGTGGGGCTCCTGCAAAACTGGGGCATGATTGTGTTGGAATTGATGACTTTCAAGTCTGTTCCAGTAGATTGCCAAGTGCCAAGAAGCAGCAAACTGAAGGGCTATTGGAATTCCTACCCAGTAAAGACTGGAACTGGTCACCCATGGGCACACAACCTCTTGGTGCTGCTCTGATCCATCCCCTGGGTGTTGGAGCCCTGCAGGTCTTTCCCCAGCTTCCCACGAGCTCCCCAAGTTCTTTTTAGGAGGTTTCATTTCCAATTTGCCACTCTTGGAGCACAAGCAGAAACGAAGCTCCATCTGTTCAGTCTGTGGCTCTCTGTGCATCAGCCCCCTCTGGCTTTGCAAGGTCAGGCTCAGGGGTGGCCCCTGCCCCAGGACTGGCACCAAACCCCACTGCCAACCCCAACCCCTCCAGCTTTCTGGGCAAGCCTTCTGCACACATCCAGACTTGGGGCTCCCTGAAGACCATCCTACCCCATAAAAATTGGCCTTTTTTGGCCATCCCAGGACTTGTGAGACAAACCAGAGATGCTTCTGTTTGAATTCCAGGCTGAGACCGAGGAGGGGCCATATCAGAGGCTGCTGTGCTCAGTCTGGGTGGTGCCACATTCAAGTCCTTCTATTGTTTCAAAAAATCAAATTTCAGCCTCTCATTCCCACCTTCCCATTTCTGCATTAGCACAGGATTCTAAAAGCACCAGGCAGATGTTTTCCCAGCTCTCAGCCTTTCACAAGCCATTAGTTCAGCTGAAGTCTTGGCTGCCTCATTATTTATTTAGTTGTACTTGAATGCTGTGTTTTCCTTCTGATTTTTTCCCACAATGCTTTTTTCTAAGCCACAGCAGGACTCCATAGAATCGTGGCTCTTAAGCCTTTGGGTTTTATTTTTTTGCAGAGATTTGGGGAGGAGTAGCTGTCCCAGCAAATCCACAGGGCTGGGTCAGGGCAGAACCTGCCTCATCCCTGCCATGCAGCAGCTCCCAGGACTTCTGCTCCTCCACAGCCACATCAGTCACTGCCAGGAGCCACAGGAGGGTCCTACACCCTATTTCACACATCCCACTGCTCTCCTCAAAAGGGAGGAAAAGGCAAATCCCACTAAAACTACAGGTTGAATCCTTCAGCCTTCTCTGGGCACCATCTCCTGGGCACACCAGGCTGGGTTTGTGGGCACACAGGGAACACCAGCTGCAGCTGGCACTGACAGCCAGTTTCCTCTGAAAAACACTGATGTGGCCCTAAAGACCCCAAACTTGTGGCAATGTCCTCATTTCACAGGTTTGTTCCTCCTCCCACCCCCAGACTCTCTCCAGATCTTTGATCTTCTCAGCCTCAGCAGAATTTGGGACCTGCCCAGTGATAAGCCCTGGAAATCCCAACACCAACTTTCTCTGCTCCCACAGCCACAATTTCTGTGAGCATCCACCAACATTTTCCTATTTCCCTTGATCACAAGAGCTCCAGTTGTCCCTGCTGGTACAAAGCTCTTTTCCATCCCAGCACCAAGGCTCTGTCTGGTCTCCTTGGCACATTTGCCCCAGACTCTGTCTTTGCCAGAAATAAACCCAAACCCTAATTGGTCTTTGTAGTGAATTTGAGATTTTCATGAGAATCAAACCATTGAGTCTCTCCAACACCTTCATGGGTCAACCAGAAACAAATGTTTTATGTTCATCTTCTTGGTGGTTCTATAAAATAGGGGGGTTCAGTGAGCAAAGCTTCAAGGGTAAGACCTGGGGAGCTGCCTGGCAGGACACAGCTTGGAGATGAAACTCCCAAAAGGACTTTGGAGCATTGGAGCCAGGCCTATTTTAATTGCAATTATGTCTGGAAATAAACTCCTGAAAACCAAATTAGTGCAGCAGCAACATGCAAAAAAGGAGGGGAGAGAGCAAAGGAAGAGGTGCTAAAGCAAACCTGGAAAGGCAAAGGCTGGAGGAGAGAGAAGAGGAAGGTGCTGAGACACCTCTGACTCCTGGCTCAGTCCCTGGTGCAGGGCTGTGCTCACAGGACAAGGAATGACTCCTCAGGAGAAGCTGCTGTGCCACATTTCAGGGCTGTGTTCCACATGGAAAGCCAGGATGGTTCCCTGGTGGCTGCTGGGCTCCCCCTGCCCAGAACCAGCTCCAATATTGCCCATCCAAAACGTTAACTGGGAACGCAAGGAAGCCTTGGAAATGTTTAAGCAATCCATCCACAGACAGGCCTGAACAACCCCCTTAGGACAGCTCTGTTTCCCAGTGAATTTTCCCAGGTTAGCAGCAGGCTGCTCAGGTCTCCTGAGGTTTCACAATCGTGCAGTTTGCGTTGCTCTCTCAATTAACTGGTTTTCTACGAAACTTATTTTTATCCACCCGGTCCCACTAGGAGTTGACTTCCTAATGCCTGTCATGTGTCCAAATGAAGAACATGCACTAACATGGGAATTGCAAGCAGTAACCCAGGATTTGTTTCCTCCTTTCATTCTTTTGGGCAACAATAACATCCAAAATAGCTCCTGAGATTGTTTGTTAAAGAAATAATAATTTTTTTTCTATCTGTCACGTAACTTCAGATGACAACAAACAACGTTAATCTTCAGAGAGAAGGGAGAGATTTCTGGGAAACACTGGAGGCAGGACCAGGGATTAATTGTGCACTTGTTTCAGCTCATGGAATTCATTGTGCACTTGTTTCAGCTCATGATGGATGAGAGGCTGCTTTGTGTGATGACTGCAAATATGATGTGGATGGAGATGGATCCTGGCATTAGGGCTGTTGCTGGTGGTTTGGGATTTCCAGCTTGGCTCTGAGTGAGCTCTCAGAGACCATTGCACAGCATAGGCTTCATCTGCTCCAATCCAGCTCTGCCTTCTCTGGCCTCTTACAGTCCAAACACTCCCTTGGGCTTCTCTGCATTTACCTCCCATCACTGCAATGAGATTTTGCTCTGCTTTCACTTGCCACAAAGGTGTAAAGGTTGGAGAATATGCATTTGATGGATGTGGGAAGTTATTTCTGCTTGTGTGTGACCTCCAGGGCCCACTGTGGGCTGGTACCTCATGGTGGGAATGGCCCTGGCACCACGTCATGGCTTCACTCCAGCCCCACACGGCCTCTGGCTCTGTCCTGGTGGGATGGGGGAGAGGACTGGAATGGTAAAGGTGATAAAACTCGGGGGTTGAGGTAAACACTGTATGGAAATAGTTCCCTGCTGTGGGTCTGTGAGGGCTGGGGGAGGTGGAGACGGTCCAGCCAGGAGGGTGAGCCTGTGTTGGGTGAGAAGGTGGAAGAGTTCAGCAGAGAGCTGAGGAAATCTGTGGCTTCCAGGGGAATTCCTGCCAGGCTGGTCGCTGGGGATGAGCTGGGGGTGGAAGGCTGAGGCTCAAAGGGAGGCACATCCCCAGCCTGTCACTGCAAGCTGCCCGAGGTGACCATGGCCAGACTGAGCTGAACCCACGTGGGAACAGAAATAAAAGGGCACCAAGGGCTGTTCTTGGCACAGCACAGAGAGAAACCCCCCAGCTCCCACCAGGGCTTTGAGCTGGTTCAGCTGGACTGGGATGTCCAGCCTTTCCTGCACTATTCCTCTAGAAGAGTTGTCAGCTGACAACTTCCAAACTCACTCAAGATATTCCCAAAACTTCAGCTACAGGCAGCTGTGGGGATTTTCCTCCTCAGCCCCTTTGGCCTGGATGAAGGACATGCCCCAAAGTTCTGTTTCTGTGGTTATTTCCACACTGGAAATGTGAACTTGCCAGTGAAGGGGGAAGCCAGAACACACTGAGATTGGCATTGACCTGCTTGCACTGAATTCTTCTCCCCAGATTCATGAATCACCACCTTTCCTTTGTGCATTTTTATCTCTAATCTTGATAGATTTGACACCTTAGACAAAAAGGATTGTGCCATCAGCCTTTTCCCTGTCTTCCTGTAAGGAAATCTTTTCTGCCAGCTATGCAAAAGAGGCTGGTGAAATCCTGGAAACCTGTTTTGTTGCTGGAATTATTGTCCACAAGGAATAAACATTACATCAGTAATGCTTTAGCCCAACATTTGCCCTCATTAAAAGGAAATTTTGCTTCCTGAAGTGAAAATGGAGAATAAAGGCAATAAAAAAAGCGAGCTGATTATTTCCTCTGCTGATGAGCTCTTGGAAAGGCAAAAAGAGGAAACTTGTGTTTTTGAGAGAGCTGTGAGTTACACCCAGGTCACACACCCGAGGGAAGATCTGACCATAACTGCTCTGGGTTCTCAAGCAACCTCAGAGAAAAATAAAATTAAGGTAAAGCATGAGAAGAGCAGCACAGGCTGCCCAAAACTGAGCCCTGGGATCAGGATGGCAACTGGCACAACTTCAGGCCACACAAATGGGCCACCAAGGAATAGGAATGAGGGCCTGGTTTGCAGGACCAAGCTGCAGAGTTCTTTGCAAAGAAAATTGTCTTCCCTCAATTTCCTCGAAATCTTCAAGCATGTTAAAAAAACTTCCTCAAAATGCAAGATACTCAGATGATGGCATTTATGGTGGGCTTGGAGAAGCTGTGGCTGCCCCATCCCTGGGAGTGTCCAAGGCCAGTTGGAGCAGCCTGGGACAGTGGGAGGGGGTGGGATGGGATGAACTTTGAGGTCCCTTCCCACCCAAACCATTCCATGGTTCCACGACATGGCAAGGGAAGAGTCCTGGAAACCCGCAGGGGTCAGAAGCAAAGTGGAGTATTTTGGGCAGAAGAAAACTGACATTTCCTCATGTATTGCTGAATTCTAATTAAATTCAGTTGCATCTCAGTTGCTGAGGGGAAAAGGAAGCTGAGCCCTCAGCCATAAGGGGCCCTGTAACCATGCACAGAGCTGGCCAAAGCCTTCAAACAAAGGTGCAGCCCAAAACAAACAGGTTATGGAAAAATACTGGGAACCACCTCAAACCAAGGAGAAACCAACTGGAAAAGCTGCGTTTGCACCCCAGGAGGGTCCAAAGAGTCCCAGCCCTGGCTGGGGGCGGTTCCCAACATTAATCTTTCCCAGGTCCATGTTAACTTGAGGCACTGATGGAAGGTTTCCCCAGGGCCAGTCCTGCCCCTCCACGTGGTGGAGCCGGACACAGGCAGGTGCAGACCCCCCTCCCACCCTCCCACCCCTCCAGACAAAGGAGTTTCGGGCTGTTTTCATGGAGGGGCAGCCAAGGGGAAGCGCTCTGATGAAATGGGTGGTGCCCAGGGGAGGCGAGGGTTCGTCTTATCTTCCCGCAGTCGTTATGAAACGTCTCTGCTGAGATGGGGGGAGTGTTTGCAGAGCTGATGCTCTTGCAGCTCAGGGTTCTGCTGTATCATTGCAGCAGGCAAAGAAAAGAGGCAAATATAACACAAGTTGTGAAATCTTGCAGAAGTTGTAAAACAGAAATCTGCTGGGGAGAGTCTCGGGCAAAAGCTCGCTCATTAAAATCAAATACAAACATGAATATTCACACACTTCAGCCAAAGCCCAGATTATATTCATCACCAGCCAGTCAAATCCCTTTTTTTCAGGGTTTCTCCCCCAGAGCCCCTGAGCAGACCCAGGGCTGCTGTTGTGCTCAGGGTGGGGAGGACACTGGGCTGCCTCCCCTGCACCATCCTCAGGGAACAGGAGCTTTGCAGCACCTGGAATTTCAGCTGCTCCATCTTTCTACAGCCCTGGAGATGCATTGAGAGGAAGGGTAGGACAGGTGTGGGACAGGAGCAAACCCTCCCTGAGGATCAGAAACCGAGGCAGCATCACTGCCTTTAATTCCCTGCGCTCATGCCCTGGCCCCAGGCAGGAGATGGAGACCCATGACAAGGCTGGGAGCTGTGGCTGTGTCCCTTTGCAGATGGAGACCCATGACAAGGCTGGGAGCTGTGGCTGTGTCCCTTTGCAGATGGAGACCTATGACAAGGCTGGGAGCTGTGGCTGTGTCCCTTTGCAGATGGAGACCCATGACAAGGCTGGGAGCTGTGGCTGTGTCCCTTTGCTGCTCTGCACGGTGTCTGTGGGATGTTCCTCCACTCTGCACTGACACCTTGTGAACGTGGCTGAACTTGGCTCCAACCCAAGGTCACACCTGGAGAACAATCGGGAGCTTTGGTGCAACGTCAGCCCCACCAAACCTGGCTATCCCAGGAAACACCCAAGCAAACACTCCCCAGGGACAGCCCCGCTTTTCATGCCTGGGGACATCCTCTCTTTGCTCAGAATAGGTGTTTTCCTCATGGGTAACATGTGTTGGCCCAGCCAGACGAGGCCAGGGTTGCACCCTGCAATCTGCTCCAGCTCCAGCCTGACTTTGAGGAAGTGTCTGGGACTCCCCTTCACGCAGGGCATCAGTTTTTCCAGACAGTTTAAAGTTAATGGCTGCCACGATCCCAGTGAGTAATCCTGGTGAAACCAGCTCCGGGGAAGTTGCCCAACAAAACAAATCCTGTCACTGTGGCCCCGTGCTCTGACGTGGTGCTGAACATGCAGCACTATATAAAACATCCAGGAAACAATCCAAGGGAAACAGCACATTTCAGCTCCACTGCAGACCAGACCCGGAGCACAGGGATGCAGAAAACTATTCCTGGCTGCTTCTTCCAGCAAATGTAAGTATTTTTCCTTTCAAACTAAGCAATTGCACCTCATTACAGCCAGGGTATTCCATGGTAATCTGTGTTTCCAAGTGTTTTCTCCTCTCCTGTATCTTCTTTGACACCATTCCAAGAGGAATTTTGAAGGGAAGTATTTGTTTAAGAGTAGGAGATGGTTTTGTGTCAGTTTACAACAGCATACTGATGGCAAATGAGAAGTTACTATTCACTGGAATTTGGGAAGCGTGTCAGGAGGGAGAGATTTCTGTGGAGATAAAACCAGCACTGCTGAGAACACAAAGTTTTGGCTCAGGAAACCTCCCACGAGCTTCAACTGAGGTTCCATCTACCCCAAAACTGTCCAAGTGACACAGGGATGCTCCCGTGGGTGGCCTGTAACGCAGACCTCAGGAGGCTGCTTTGAAAACTGTGACAAACCAGGTGAATGGGCTCAAGTTTCCTCCTGGAAACGTTCTGGAAACAGCTCACCATCCCTGTTCCCAGCTGGCCCCGTCCCAGGGGTGATCCCACCTGCCCAGGTGAGGGCAGAGGGGAAGGGCTGCTGGGGGAGCACCTCCCTCCCCTTCGTGGGCTGGCAGCATTTCCCAGCCGTGGATTTGATGTGGATGGGGGTTCTGGCAGGGGAGGCAGCCAGGAGGAGCCTGTGGCTCCAGACCCTCCTCACTCTTCTGTTCTGCACCCTCTGATCAAGGTGTCTGACCAGTGCTGGGGCCTGGGTCGGTCTCTGGCTCCAGGTTTGGGGAGAGGAACAAAGGCTGTGCCCTCTCACCATCCTTGTGGCCCCCAGGCAGCATTCCCTGCCTCCTTCCAGCATTCCCTGCCTCCTTCCAGCATTCCCTGCCTCCTTCCAGCATTCCCTGCCCCCTGCCAGCATTCCCTGCCTCCTGCCATCATTCCCTGCCTCCTGCCACCATTCCCTGCCTCCTGCCNTTCCCTGCCTCCTGCCACCGTTCCCTGCCTCCTGCCACCATTCCCTGCCTCCTGCCACCATTCCCTGCCTCCTGCCACCATTCCCTGCCTCCTGCCACCATTCCCTGCCTCCTGCCACCATTCCCTGCCTCCTGCCACCATTCCCTGCCTCCTGCCACAGCCCAGCCCGTGCCCACACAGCGCTCCAGAGGGCAGATGTGTTGGCAGGAGCCAAAACTCTGCTTGGGGCCACTGGAGCTCTCCGTGAAGAACTGAGCCCCAGCACCCGGGAACATCTCCCAGCTCTGCTTCATCTACCAGAACAGAGGGATCCAAACCGCATTTGGAGCAAGAACACAAACTGAGGTGTCCCTGTCCCTCCCAAACACCCACAGGTACCTGTGTGGTCACCCACGAGCCTGTTCCTGATCCCTGGCCCGGGCTGTCACCTGTTTTCTTACCCTCTGCTCAGATTCCTCCGGAGGTACCAAAAGCGTCCCCGCCTCGGGACAAGCAGGAGAGATAAACATCGAAATCCCCTGCGGGGAAGGAGGAAATCAAACCTCGTTCTGCTGCATTCTGGATGCAAGACATAACCCCCAAATTACAGCGTGAGAAAGGAGGGGGCTGTGACAATGATCCGGCTCCTGGGGCAGCTCCGGGCAGGAGGGGCAGCACTGCCACGGCTCCGACAGAGATGGGAAGGCACCTTCCAGCCAGGAGCTCCAGGTCTTCTCCAAAGGACCTTGGTGCTGAGAAAACTGCCGGCAGTGTTATGGAAAACGCTGAATTTTTCAAGAAGGGAGGAGGAAGGAGGCTGAGCTCCTCAGTGCCCAGTGTGGCTGCTTTGGGTGCATCCAGCTGGACCAGCTGCTCCTCGTATCCAACGCTGCTCACTAGAAGAGCCAAAGGGCTCAGCAGCAAACCCTGGCTCTAAGGCAGCACCCAATGTCCAGAAGCTCAGAGTTCAATTGCTCCACTTGAACAAGATCTGCTGTAAATCCAACAACTGGTGGTTGTAAAATAAACAAAGATCTTTATCTCCTTAAAAAAATTACTTAATGAAAGAATACACAGAAATAGGTTGGAAGAAAAATATGAGAGGACATTCTTAATGTACCTTTCCAAAGGAGGAACTTGCTTGAGTAACAAGATAAATCAGTATTTAGCTGTACTTGCCACAACTTGTTTCTCCTCCCCTTGTAGCTAGGGGGTTTTCCCACTGTGGATCCACATGGGTTTGATCCAATAGGTCTTAATTTAATTGGTGCTCTATCAAAACAAATGATCAACCAGTGACAGAGTCGTTAAGGTTGGAGAAGACCTCAAAGATCATCAAGCCCAACCAATGCTCAGATATCAATGCTTGGAGATTAACCCTCCTCTTCCCACCTCCCACGTCCTCAGCAGAGAAGTGAAGCCTCCCTTGGGCAGTCAGGGACTAAAGGGGCTGCACCAGGACTGGGGTCAAAGCTCTTGGACATAACAGAGAGAGCCCAGACTACTGATTTCAGAAAGATTTTGCTTTTGCCAAAAAAAGCAGAATTATTTTTCCACTTAATCAGAGTGCAAGATGAGGGCAGGATGAACTGAATCAACTTCAGCTGAAGTACAGGAAGAAATTTTTCCTTCCTCTTCTCCAAAGCATTCCTGGAGCAAGTTGGATCAGGTACTTAAAAGACAGAGGAGAAAAGGCACATGTGAATCTCAGATGAGTCAACCTGGTACAAACTGAGTCTTTACAGGCAATGGAAATCCCAGTCTTAAAAAAGTTGGCTCAATGGATTCCTTTTCTAGGAATCACTCAGGATTATCATTTTGCCATCATCCCATCAAAATTAAAACCAGGCATTGATTGAAGCAACCAGCCAGACCTGTTGTGTAACTGCACTGGAAAAGCTCTGTAGCAGCAGCTCCAAGGCACTCCCACTGGGAATTCCAAGACTTTGCATAAGGAGATAATTGCTCAAGATGAACGAAATGGGATTGTTACATTTATTTAAATCTCTGAGGCTCAGCCTCCTTGAAACTTCTCCAATGACTGACACCTTTCTTGAGCTGTTTGCCTCAAAACTGGCCACATACTCCAGTCAAGACCTAAATTCTACCAAATTTCTTTGTGGAGTTAATTAAAAATTCCCAAAATGTGAGATCTCTGCAGAGCCCCACCAGACACATTCCTCTAATTCCTGATGATGAGCCTTCCCTTAGTTTCCTATCCTATGCATGACTTAATCATAGTTTCATCCAGTGCACATTTCCTACTTTGTTTCTCTATAAAACTGCCTCATGAAACAACATTGGAACTCTTAATAAAACCCGAGCAATGTGACACTTGCTGGCTCTTGTCCATGGGATTGATCATCCTGCTACAGAAGGAAGTTGGGCTCAATAAATTGAACTGTGAGAAACCCACATTGCTCCTCCTTATCTCCTGTTTATGATCTAAATAACAATTTCCTTGTTTATCTTGGTAGAACAGAAGAGTAGATTATTTTAGTATTTTCTGGGAACTGAAGTTTACCATTTTCTGGCTCCTCTTGCCCAACTCCTCCCTTTCAAAGTGAGGTCCCATCTTTGCTATTCCAGGTCTGACAATGGATTTATGGAGTGTTTCCTCCTTCCCTTCCATCTTCCACCTCACCTTCCTTGCCTTACCATCATTTCTTTGCTGCTCTTTTTTCTGGTGTCTTGGTCTTTCCAATGTAACTCTTACATATTTATGCTAATCTTTCATACTAATCTTCATTATCTAATCCTCACTCCATCTTTTATAAACATCTTTCTTGCTTCTGAGATCACAAAAACTAAAACTTGGACCAAATAAGCTTTTGTAACTTTGTCCCACAAATTATGCTGCTGCCTAAAAACATCTGGGCGCTTTACAAACTCCATTCCTGCTTAAGATCTGAGTGTGTAGATACAAGATCTGGAGCTGTGAGTCATCTCCAAACAATTCTTGACACCAGAATGTGTTTGCACAAGGGCAGGTCAGTAATAATTTACATGGAATCCATCCCGCTAGTGCTACACCTAATCACCCTCTTTTTTTAATGTATTCCAGGTATTCTTCCCTAGCTGGCATTTCCATGGAGAGAGACCACATGAAAGACCTCAGAAGATACCTGGCACTTAAATACATCCAGTACCTTGTCCTGTCTTCTTCCAACACCATCATCACCCTGCTGGGCCTGCTGGGCAGTGTGTACACCCTGATCACCCTGCAGTCAGCCAAGGTTTCCTCCAAGTCCACCACAGTCCTCATTTCCAACCTGGCCAAGGCAGACCTGCTGGTGCTCCTCAGCCTGGCCCTGGAGGTGTGTTTGTGGAGCTCTGGTGCCGGGGGCTCGCGGCCGGCGGCGGCGGCGGCGGCTCTGGCGCGGATCCTGCTGACGGCGAACGGCCACGCCAGCGCCGTCCTGCTCAGCGCCGTGGCCCTCGAGGCCTATCTGATCACCTTCCTGCCCGGGCAGTCCCGCCAGCTCCGCACGGTGAGGAACGCCAGGGGCACGGCCCGCGTGCTCTGGGCGCTGGTGGGCGCCGAGTGCGTCCTGCTCCACGCGGACGAGCTCCTGAGGGCTCGCGGTGCTGCTGCTCCCACCCACGGCCCCTGGGCCCTGCTCTTCCACCTGCCCGCCGTGGCCGCGGCCCTGCTCAGCTCCCTCAGTTACTTCCTGGGCATCCTCTTGAGGATTTTCAATGTTTACATCTACTACAAAATATTTTTCAGCGTGTCCAACAGGTCCAGGCTAAGATCCAGGTAGTGCCTGTTCCCAGGGGAAGCGGTGCCTTGGCACCCAACAGAAGGTGCTTCAACTGCAAACCACGGGTTTGGAAACTCTTCAATCAGCAGGACCAAAGCTGATGTTTGGGCTCACCACAGCGATTAAACCCTCCTGTTTTCTGATGCTGTGGTTCTTGAGAGGAGTTTGGGGCTGAGGAGCCCCTTGAGGCTGAGACACCAACACTGGGTGTGTCTTTGTTTAGACTTTATTCACTGTACAGGTGGAAAAAGGACATGCCATGAATGGCTGTAAAGCAACCCCAACAATTTTTATATAATGAAGCTGCTTAGAGGATTTCTCAGGGATCTATGGAGCCAACAGAAATAGTTGTTTACTAAAGACATGATCTATGCCCTAGAATATCCCTGACCCACTGACCCACCAGACTCAGCAGGTGGGTTGGGATGATCCTCTCAGGGACAGAGAGGGGGGAGACTCTTGGGGACGGGCCTCTGCAGGGCCAGGATTTGGACTGGGTGATGATCCTTGTTTGTCCCCTCCAACTCAGCATGCTGTGGGATCCTGGGGTTCTGTGACGCTCCCAAAGCACAAATGGCTGTGGCACTTCCAATTGTTCTCACACTTGGCCTGGGAGACGCCCCAGCTCCACGTCCAGACGGTGCCTTTGGGAGACTGAACTTGTGGGATATGCTCTGCCAGCCCCACAGCAGCCAGGGCTGAGTGCTGACAGGGCTTCTCAGGAGACTTGGGAGGAAGCTCTGCTGAGGGCTGGGCATCAGCAAAAGCAGAGCAGAAATGTGATCAAGGCAATTAAAGGCCTTTAATGCCGGTCCCTTGGCAGGAAGGATGTGCATTGTGATACACTGGTCTGACTCTTGAAGTGAGACTCTCTCAGGAGAGATGAAATGCTACTTGAAGTGCTGTAACTAATAAAAATTGGTTTTGTTAAAGCCTGTGCATTATTTATGACAAATGTGTGGTTTTTCTGAGGTTCTGTTGAGCTCTCAGCTCCTCCACAAGCCGGTGGCTGAGTGGGGATGATCCAACCAGAGCCGTGTTTGGTGCACAAGGAACACGGGGGGTTAATCCCTGGATTCACCACTCGGCTCAGGAATTTTTTCCTGATCATCCTGGTGTGTGTCTCTGCCCTCAGGACAATCCTTTCCTTAAGAAATTAATAAAGGCAAACGCTAAGTGTGACCTGGCTCAGCCAGCAAGCTCCTAACAAGGCAGGAGGCACAGGAAATGTTACCTGGAAATCAGGATCCCAGTGCCACAGTGGAGCAGGACCAAGCTGTGTGGGTATGGGCAGAAGCCATGGATGAGGCAGCAGATCATGGAATCATCAAATCATTAATTTGGAAAAGACCTCCAAGATCACATCCAACCTTCAGTCAAATTCCCCCATTCCCACAAAACCATTTCAAGAAGTGCCACATCCACTCATGTTTTGAACACTTCCAGGGATGGTGATTCCACCATCCTGGTCCAAAGACCTCAGCTGTGTGTGGACAAGTGGATTCAGCAGCAGGGATGCTATTTTCTGTGGATAATAATTCCATGTAGCTTTTAAGCTGGTCCCTGTGCCAGATGAAGTGTCTCCTAATTGGAAGCAGCATGTTGGAAGCTGCCCTGGCTCCAAGGTGGGTCAAATGGGACAAGAAGGTCTGGAATGGAGCTCAAAACAACTCCCCCAATATGGTGTGAGGACAGAGTTGCACCACACCCCCACCAAACCTAAGCAAAATATAAACTGTTGGAGGTTTGACTCGCTTAGCTGAGATCTACAGAGGAGATGATTATCTTGTCAGCGTTGGCAAGATTTTACTGGTGAACATTTAGACCATATTTGACTCCTTACTTGGCAAAGAGGGACACAGAGACAACCCAGTGACTGTGGGATGTTCTATCTCCTGTCTCACATCTCACCAGCGACAGCAAAGTCACATTTTTGCTGTTGCATGTTCCCTCAGCCCCACTTCTGATCACCTTCTCAGATGTAGAGGAAACAAAGCCCTGCACAGGATGATAAAACTGATAAATTGAAGTGCTCCCTTGGCAGCAGAAAGCCGCCAGGGAAGGCTGATGGTCTGCTGGTGGTTTTGGTGAGCTGATTTTGGTTCTGTGGAGGGGAGACCTTCCTCCTGTTCCCTGGGCTCAGAGCTGTGCACACCCAGCAGTGATGGGGGGAAGTGAGTCCCCAAGAGGCTGAGCAGCCCTTGGCTGTTCCCTGTGCTGGCAACAGCTCGGCTTGGACTGGAGATCTTGGAGGGCTTGGTGGTTCCTTCCAACCCTGATGTTTCTGTATTGACCCAGCCCTGGTGTCCTTCCTGAGAGCAGGTGGGTGGTGTGGGCAGTGGTCAGGCTGAAGGGGAGGGAGCTGCTCCCCAGGGAAGTTCTAGGGCAGCACATCAGGCTGTGAGAGATCTGCAAGGCTGGAACACCCACAGCACTTGCACTCAATGACAGACCCTCTATCCCCTTTGTTCACATCCTCCTCTGAGCTTCCAAATCCTTGAGAGAATGAGGATTTCCCTACAGCTCAACTAGTGGACATGAGATACAGAAATAAAAATTTCCCACTGAATATGATTCCCTGAGTGTTTTTGGCTGGTTCATGATCCAGCTCATGGGATTGTTGGCATAGCTGTGGCTCTGAGAGCAGGTCACTGCCAGAGGGCTTGGAACTGGCCTTTGCCAAGAGCTTAGAAACACACAATCATGGAATGGCTGGGTTGGAACGGACCTTAAACCCATCTAATCCACCCAGGGACACCTCCCACTGTCCCAGGTGGCTCCACCCCAGCCTTGGGCACTTCCAGGGATGGGGCAGCCACAGCTTCTCTGCCCAAACTGTGCCAGTGTTAAGCTTGGAGCTATTTCCTGCACCAAAACCCCAGTCCTTTTCTCCAGGACTGCAGAAGCCTCTTCAGGGGTGCAGGGAGAAGCATCCATCCCTCTGCAACTGGGAATTCCAGTGGAAGGCATGGATGGGCAGGACCCAGCTGGTGTGTCCTCTCACCAGAGCTGTGTCCTGCTCTCACAGGACACTGGATTTGTGTAAACTTTGCCTGGTTTAGATTACAAGGGTTTCAAGTGTGTGTCAGCCAGGAACTGCACCATATGAGCAGAAAGTCGAAATCAAAGAAACTTTGGAATAGAAATATAATGGTGCACAGAAAGGGGACTTCCCACGTCCTAGGAATGACCAGAATTGTTAAATTACACCGCTGACTCTGCCCAGTGTGTTTGCCCCAATAACCAAGGGCAGGAAGGGAACCTCGCTCCTATTTTTGCTGGGAAGACTCATGCAAAAAACTTTGATACTAATCCAGATAATAAAACTGCTTCTGAGAAGAAAGGAGTCACACAGGAAAGTCTTTTTCTCCTCCTGAGTCATCTTTCAGAGATCTGTTTTCTGAAGCACTGACAATCCAAAGGGCTTGAACCTTCCACAACCCACATGAGCAGCTGGAAGTGAAGCGGTGGGTTTGCTCCCTGCAGTGAAGCACGTTCCTAGAAGACACTGAGTGTCCCTGGGGCATGTTGGAGTTTTGAGATCGATACCTCCAAATTCTGGAAAATTACAAGCACCCTCATTTCTTCTGGCAGACACTGGCTCCACTTCCCTCAATTCACAGCTGTTTCTCCAAATGACACCTAAAATAGCTGAGCCACACCAAGGCCATGCCGTGTCCCACGCGTCCTGCCTGGGCTGCCTGGCTCTGCACCCTCGTTCTCGCTGCTCCTGTTTGCACATCGTGCCCTCTGCTGGGAACGGGAGGTTTGAACCAGCCCAGACAAAAATCCTGACTCGCTCTTACAAGGGTCTGGAGGGACAGGACAAGGGGAGAAGGGCTTTAAGATGAAGGAGGGTAGGTTTAAATTGGAGATTAGGAAGGAATTCTTCCCTGGGAGGGTGGGCAGGCTCTGGCACAGGGTGCCCAGGGAAGCTGTGGCTGCCCCATCCCTGGCAGTGTCCAAGGGCAGGGTGGGATCCCTGGGACAGTGGGAGGTGTCCCTGCCCAGGGCAGGGGTGGGACTGGATGGGCTTTAAGGTCTTTTCCCACCCAAACCAGTCTGTGAGTCCATGCAGGGGCTCAGAGCAAGGCTGGGAGGAGGCTGCAGGTCACAGCAGCCCCCTGATGGCACCTTTCCCCAGCCACCTCTGCCACACGATCCCCATTTATTCAGCCCTGGATTTGGGACCTCTCCCTCTCTGGGACCAAAGAAATCCCCTGGGAGCTGTTTAGCCTCAGGATTGTTTGAGGCAGGACAAGCAATGGCACTGCCACACACCACCAGCAGAGTCCAGCTCAGGCTCCAGAGCTGCAGGTGAGAGCTGCCTTTTGCCAGAGCAGTGTGATGATGTGTCACAGCCCCAAAGGGAATTTCTGGGTGCCAGCAGGGAGCAGCAGGCCTCAGAGCAAGGTCCTGCCCGCACCCCCCAGCCCCAGGGGAGCATCTGGGAGGGAACCCATGCTCACAGCCAGGGCACAGCCATGGAAAGCTCCTTGGTGACACATGGTCTGGAGTTTAACAGGAGCTTATCAGGTGACTCTGTGACTCGGAAATCACCCGGCAAGATGATGTTTGCAAAAGCCAGTGCTGGATTCCTGCGTGACCCACACTCCAGTATCTCACAGGGTAACTGGGGGAAATGGGATTGCAGGGGCAGGTGTGGCTCTGGGAGGGCTGAGTTCAGGAGCACATGGAGCCGAGGGTGGGACAGGGATTGGGAAGGAGCACAACTGGAGAGGTGACACTGTACACACACAGAATTACACACAGAATTAATAAGGTTGGAAAAGACCATGGAGATCATCAAGTCCAACCTTTACCTGGGTTAACAACCCATCCAACATCAGTCTGACATCTATACCATCTAAACCATTTAAACCATCTAAACCATACCACTAAGTTCATCATCTAACCTATCCTTAAACACATCCAGGGACGGTGACTCCACCACTTCCCTGGGAAGCCCATTCCAGTGGGGGATCACTCCCACTGTGAAAAAGCTCCTCCTGATATCCAACCATTCCCTTCTTTCCCTCCCACTGCTCTCCATGCTTTCCTGAAGTTAGGCTGGACAGGCACCCAGCCAGAAGCATCTGTTTCTCCTTTCAGTGTCAGCAGTGTAAATAAAGTGCATTGGTGCTGTTTGGATTCCATCAATCTCTTGGCTTTGGCTGTTCCGTGGAGCTGGACGGCTCCAGGCACACAGAAGTCTGTTTACAGAGCTGGGTGACTGGGGGGAAGTGTGGGACCCTGCCTGTCACTGAAGGAACTGTCATTTCCCCTGAAGCAGCTCCTGGAACAGCAGCTGCTGATGGGTGCCAGGGGCTGGGGGTGCCAACACCCCACTGATGGTCCCCACCAGCCACCACAGAACTCCTTGGGCTGCAAGGGACCTTTAAAGAACATCCAGTCCAACCCCCCCCCCACGACCAGGTTGCTCAGAGCCCCATCCATCACCTTCCCATCCTGACCCAATCCCTCTGTGCTGCCTCCTCTGAGACGTTCCCAGCCAAACTCGTGCTGCTGCCACAGTGGGGAGCCAGAATCCTTCGGGAAGTTTGTCTGTGTGGCCTCCAGCCCGCACAGCCCAGTGCCCAGAGTGGGCTAAATCCTGCCTGGAGTTTGGAAGGGATGACCTGGGGCACTCACCCTGCTGCTGCTCCAAGCCCTGGCACCGAGTTTGGGTGGAAAACTGAGCACCTGATGGTTTGAAACAGAGCACGGGAGGTACCAAACAACTGTGTGAATCTGATTTTGGTTGATCCCCTTTTTTCTTTTTTAAATAGTGGAGGAGGAATATTTATTCCCTGGACTTCACCGAGTCAGCCTTGCTAACTCCCTGCTCTCCCCAAAGGATTGTTAATGAGACACTCCATGGCCTCGAGGACACAGAAAACAGGCATTTTCCTTGTAAACACAGCAGTCCAGGGGTTTGCTGGAACTCACCCCAGAACAGAACCACCCCTGGGGTTAAGAGGTCCCACTATAAGCAGATATTTTACAATAGTTTTTCATTTTCAGATCGAGGAACACACAGAAACATGAGATGTTCCTTTGCCTGCTAAAGAAGAACAGGGGCTGTGAATCCAGCTGGACACTGGCCCTGGTGCTGCCCCACTCGGGGCTGGTTTGGGGACCTCCAGGGCTTGCAGAGCCTGATCCCACCTGGCCCCAGTCCTGTGTTTCCCTCTTTGAAACCCCCTGTACCTTGCAGACATCAGAGCCAGGACCTGGCAGCTTTTTTCCCCAACTCCTTTGCATGTGATGGGCTGTGTGCCCTGGCAGCTCAGAGGAAGGTGAGGAGGAGGAGGAGGAGGAGGAGGAAGGGATGCAAAGCCTTTCAGGCTGCAAGGTCATTCGTGGGCTCTGATGCTCCCTTTTGATCATCTACGTGAGAAAATGCAGATTTGCCTGTTCTGTGACTGAGCCAAGATGCAAGAGAAGCTCAGCCCCAGAAATACAGGGACACTGCAGCATGGAGGGGCGTTATTCCAAGGGCAAACTTTATCCAAGGAGATAAATAACAAAGAATGGGGAAAACATCAAAAGGAGAGGGATTTTCTGAGAAGAAAAAGGGCTTTTCTCCGAGGAGAATTAGAGGGAGGAGGCACCAGGAGCCCTCCCAGCCCATGGAGCTGCTGACCTCCAATCCAGGCAAAATCTGCTCCTCGCTGGGGTCAAAAGTTGTATTTGCTTTTTGAGAAATGCCTCAGCTCCTTCATCCAAGAGCAACAACCCCTCGTGTCTGCCTCTGGGAGGAGGGAGCAGGACAAGGACTGCAGGCTGAAAGTGGGATGGAATGACAGCTTAACCCCCACCCCTA
The DNA here is from genome assembly GCA_013399895.1 of Serilophus lunatus. Taxonomy (NCBI): domain Eukaryota; kingdom Metazoa; phylum Chordata; class Aves; order Passeriformes; family Eurylaimidae; genus Serilophus; species Serilophus lunatus. The sequence goes on along the minus strand of VXBA01004771.1, from coordinate 601,024 downwards.
CTCCTGCAACCCCCCCTCCCAGGGCTGGGCGAGGCAGAGCTGCCAGGACCTGCTGCGCCAGGGTGGTGTTTTCATGCCAACCAGGGCCAAAAGCCAAGGAATCAGCGGTTCCTGACACTGGGGTTGGATGCTTCACCACGAGGAGCTGCTCACCCGGGAAGCTCCGTGCTCTGGAGGTGGATCCTGAAACCACAGCTTGAGTCCTGAGTGCCCCAAGTGCAGGAAGGAGGGGTTGGGGAAGCTGCTCAAAAGCCATCAGGTAGAAAAGTGGGAAAACACCTCAAATTGAAACTACAGAACAGGCTGAGCCACTTTCAGATTCCTGAGAAATTCCAGCCTCATCTCACTATTCTTCCCCATCTTCCTTTATGTGGAAAGCCGCTGACATAATTTTAATTATTTGTGTGCAAAACACTCAATAACCTGTTTTACAGTGATTTTGGACTCCAATTATCTGCCCCTCTCATTGACAAGACACGAGGCAGATAAAGCAGCTGAAACAAGAAAGGCATTTTTGAAAACCTACATGGATAAAGAGCCGAGATGAAAAGCAGATGTTGGAGGCAGCTGTGTAAAACAAATATTGAGGAGGCCAGAAAAGAGACCATAAAGAAATAATATCCCCAGTGATGTGCTTCTCCAGAGTGACATCTCTGTGTCACTGGTAAGAGCAGCCAGGTTTTTAACCAGCCAGGTTTTTGGCCAGGTTTGCCAACCCCACCTTTGGGCTCCCTGCTAAAGCTGTGCCCCCCTGGTACCCCAAAACTGCCCCCAAAAGCACCACTCCAGCCTCCTCTAGGGCTGAGACATGACACACAACCACCTGATAAATGTGGTGAGACCTCACCCTCTCCCCTCACTGCCTGGGATGTACCTTTGGGAATGATGGTCTCCCTGAATTTTCATTAAGGGCGAGGAAAGGAAAGAAGAACTTAATCACAACTTCTGCTCTCTCCTTCCCTTAAAAGGGGAAAAAAGCGACAAAGGGGGGAAAGAAAGGATTAACTGGTTGCAAAATAAAAGATTCTTTGTTTTCTCTACAAAGTACACCACGTTTTGTAATCTTCTGCATTAAATCCTGTGAGATTATTGCTGTTGTTAATGAATTATGGACAGACTCCCCAAGTGCCACATCCACATGTCTGTTAAATCCCTCCAGGAATGGCCACTCCAGCCCTGCCCTGGGCACCTGAGCCAACACCTGACCACCCTTTCTTAAGGAAAAGCCAAGGGGAACAAAGCCCAGCCCAGGCTGTAGGTTTGTAACAGGGGTGAATGCCCAGTGTTTTCCAGGAACTTTGGAATGTCACTGTCAATCACCAGCAGAAATCAAAGTTACACCTTGGAAGGAAATAAAAATTGCTGCATTTCACTGGGCTGAGTACAAGTTCATTCTTTTCCTGGTTAACAAAACTCACTTGCTGTCACAAAAGGAAGGGAAATGCCTCATCTGTTCATGATCCAACCTCAGAAAGTCCTGTTTGCTCCTTGCTCCCAGCAAATCAGGGCTCCCCAGCAGGCCAAGCACATCTGGGTGCCTTGGCCACTTCTGGTGGGTCTCCACACACAGGGCAGTGGTGGGACCTGCCTGGGACAAGCTCCAACCTCACTGACCCCCCTCAGCTCCTTCCACAAGGAAAGCCATAGTGAAAGGGTATCACACAAAGACCTTAACCAGGGCTTTTTTCACAGCAAAAAAGATAAAACCAAGTTTTATGGCAAGATCCAGGCCAAGGCTTGACCCAACCAACCAAGAAGCTCCTGCATTGTCTTGAAAAGGCTTCCACTACAAATTGGTACACAGCCTTGGAACTAAGAAAAGAAAAACCCATTTTCCTTTCACTTTGGCCAAATTGCCTTTCCCAACCCTCTGGATGGTGCTGGAGACTGACTGAGTTCTCCCACTGAAAGCACAAGGGGCCACCAGGCCTCCCCACCCCATGGAATCCAGCCTTTTCTAACCCAAATTTAATATAAACCACAGCAGAGAGACCTTTTCCCCCTAATAAATAACATCCATGCTAATCACAGTGCAAGATGCTGCAGAGATCTGGGGATTAAACACACCATGAGACTCTTGGTCCTACTCAACACAATATAAAACTATAAAAAAAGTCAACTTCCTGAGTCCCAAACCTGCTTGTCATGGCAGGTTTTTCTTCAACACAAGTGCTGAAGATGCCACATTTCATTGTCTGCAAGAACTCTCCAAGGAGAAAAATTCAGGCAATGAAAATAGTTTGGCATTAGACCAACTATTTAAAATATTTAACAATGACCTTGAGAATTATACAAGGATCCAGTTAAAGCCATAGTTTAGGGGGGGGAAAAAAGGACAAAAATATGTTTCCTCCCAGAATCTGGTCCTAATGTGTGTTTACTGCAAAGCTTATCTCAGCTGTGCTCTGGACACAATGAAAATGAGCTTAAAAACAAAGGAAAAGGAAATCAGTTTAACTCCTTGTCTCAGAGCTCTGTGACCCTGCGTGTATTTGGGAATTAATTGAATTTCCAGAATCCCTGATCACTTCATTGCAGAGCCCAGCAGTTGCCCAGAGCAAGGAGAGTGACTGAGCCTTACCCTGATGCATCAATGGGAACTTGGTTTATGCATGAGAAGGATATTTGTGGCTCAGGGAATTTACAGCAGGTCCAGCTGGGTCAGGAGATGAGCTGTGGGTCTGCCTTGGGCACGACCACTCCAGGCAATCCCAAGGCAATATTCCAAAGGTCTCAGCTTCTGCACTGCCTGGAGGAGGGCAGGTCATGTGGAGAAGCCCAAAGGATGAGACCAGAGCTCTCTGCCACTGACAAGGGGCACAGCTCAAGGCTCCTTTATCCTTCATGGTTTCCCAGCCAGGGCAAGGCCAAAGAGGGAAGATACTTGTCCAAGAGGAGCAGAAAAGCAGTTCCCTGGCCAGTCCAGTTTGGCATTACAGGGCCATCTGGGTGTGGGGGGAGGTGGGAAAAGGGGGCTCATGTCACCCTGGGGTCCCTGTTCTCCTGATCTGGGGCACAAACAGCTCAGGCTGGTGTTCCCCCGTCACCACCTTCTCCTGCCACCACACAGCAACTGCCTCTGCTTTGCATTTTCACTGTGAATCTTTTCAACTGCAGCACATTTTAAGGCTCCTTTTGTACCAAGATTGCACTTTAATGGGTGTGTGGTGACCCCTGCACTGCTGGGATACATCATCTGTGGGTAAAAACTGTTCCTTTCTTCTTCTACCTGACAAACAACCCCTGGAGCACCAGGTGTTTCTTCTGCCTGGTTCTTGTGGTCCAACAGACAGGAAGAGGGGCTTTGAGGTGGGCAGATCCCATTTGTCCTCACCCTCCTGTGGAGCTGGGGATGTCACAGTGTGTTCCTCTTCAATGCTGAGAAGTTGTGTCACTCCTTTTTCCCATCCTAAGGGCTCTGCCAGATGTCCTTGTATTTCTCAGCAGGTGTATCCCTGGAGAGCCCAGTTGTGCTTTGGGTCCAACTGCAAGGAAATGGGGGTGAGAGGACAGATGTGAAGGGCCAGGGCACCTCTGCTGCCACTCATCTGCCTTTTTGTGAGTTTATTAGGGACTGTCAACTGCTTACTTATTGCCCAGAATCCCAGGAATCAGCAAGGAAACCATAACCCTCTTGCTCTGCCAGCACAAGAACATTTCCTTCAGCCTCTGCATTTAGTTTTGGTCACTGCTCTTCCCTTCAAGAGGAGCTTCCCCAGCTCCCACTCACTCAAATGTTCTTCCCATAAACGAACAGGGGGATTTGGGAAATGCCAAAAAGCTCCCAGCCACAAAGTTAATCACTATTTGGGTTATAATTTCCACTAAATGCCCATTGTGTCTTTAGAAGACACATGGATGTGGCACTTGGGGACGTGGTTTAGTGGTGGCCTTGGCAGTGCTGGGTTAGTGACAGAAATTAAAGAATTAATTAAGCCAAACAGTATTTTTTTGATTATCTTATACCTCTTAGGAGGCTGCAGGAAACCACGTCATGGATCAACACTCAAAGTATTATTCAAACAAAGAGGAAAACAAAACACTCCAAACCCAAAGGGCACGTCCAAAGTTATGCAAACAAGCCCAAGGAGACCCAGAAACACCAGCAGCCCTTGGAGGGGCTCTGCTGAGCCTCAGACTGCCTTAAAACACACGAATTTGGGGTAAGTTGGGTCAAAAAGACCTTTGCCTTTGGATTCAAGACCAGGAACTGGGTGAAACCCACCTGAGCACTTGGCACCATTTCTCACCATCTTCGTAATTCCTCATTTTCAGTCTCACCAGGCCAGGTTGGATGGGGCTTGGAGCAACCTGGGACAGTGGGAGGTGCCCCTGGCAGTGGCAGGGGGTGGAATGGGATGAGCTTTACAGCCCCTTCCAGCACAGACCATTCCAGGATTGTTCATTTCCATTAATTTTCACAAAATGTACACATGTTCTGCATCTATTTTCTGCAATATTTGCGTTATTTTTTAGCTCACTGGGTGTGTTAAATGGTTCCTGTTGTCAATAACAGGGTTTCAAACCAATTTTTGGATGACTTTGTGAGCGGGTTGCCAGCTGGACAGAACGGGGAACCGAGGTCCAACTTTCTAGTAACCTTTTGTCAAAGAAAACAAGATTTCTTAAGGGAGATGGGAAGTTTTTCCAAGGTTTTAATTGATTTTCCCCTCTGTCCTCAGCGTTGGCAGCTGCCAGGGGGGCACCAGGATGTGCTGACGGATGGCAGGGACACAGAGGGTCAAAAGAACGTGTCCAAGACAAATCCCACCCCAGCAGCTGCCAGGGGGAGAAACAACACAAAGAGCCGGGCAGAGAATGAGCTTATCTTGATTATGGGCACCCCACATCCAAAAAGCATTTATCCCCAGGATAAAACCAGTCTCTCCCAGTGCAGGGGTGTGGGGAGGAGCCAGCTGCTCTCCCTGCAGCTGCAGAGGGGTGACAGAGCTGTGCTGGGGTGTGGAGCATCCACGTGCCAGTGGGGGCTGCAGGGAACCCCCCAGCCCTGGAGTGAGGAGGGGCAGGGGGACACCCACAGCACCCAAAGCTAACCCACTTTGTGGGCCTGCCTAAATGCTTGGGCTTGTGCTCTCTCACATGATTCCGTGGACCTTCCAATCATCCCATAAAACCAGAAATTCCTCTTGGGAGGAGGTAACTGGCCAGCCCTGAGCAGCTGCAAGGAATCAGGCAGGACAAAGACACCACGTTCTCATGGGCAGCTGCACTTCACCGAGTCCAACTGAGGTCTTTCCTCGATGGGAGGCAGGAGAAGAGGTAAATGAAGATGTAAATCAAGCAATGCCCACTTGCTGTTGCCTGATTTAATTGAACGTGGCCAAGTGCAACTTGCCAGGGCCTCCCCACCCTCACAGGGAAGAATTTCTTCCCAATATTCAATTTAAATCCAACCTCTTCCATCTTAAAGCCATTCCCCCTTGCCCTGTCCCTCCACCCCCTTGTCCCACGTCCCTCTCCAGCTCTCCTGGAGCCCTTTTAGGCACTGAAAAAGAGGTTGCTCATACATTTATTTTTTTAGGGAGAGAGAAAAAAAAAAACCCAACTATATGTTTGCACTAAAAAAGAGGAGCCTCCAAGCTAAAATTGCAGGCACAGTCACTGAGTTGCACAACCACAGCTCACTTTGCAGCACTGTATGAAAAGCAGAAGGAGAACACATTTGCAGTGACCCTCAAGAGACAGAATCTGGCAAAGCACGAATGCTCTTGGTGAAATAAAACATGCCCTGCAATGCTTTGGCTTATGATATCAAGTGTAGTAGTCAAGTGCCTTCAGAGACTCAAAGCTGCTCTGCTGCTGTTGGATGAAAATGAATTGATTCAACGGTGAATTAACAGCAGATGACTTGTGGGAATGTTTGTTCCCATATTTACATTTTTGGACTGGTTTTCATCCTTGGAAGGTGTTAGGGCTGAAGGCAGCATGTGCAGGGCTCACCTGGAGCTCCAGGTAGGAAACAAGAGCCATCCCATGGCAATACCACTCCACCCCCAAGAGAAAAGAGGAAGCTTTAAAAATAAGCAGATGCTCAAGGTCTGTGAAGGGCTGGGTGTGATGGAGCACGTGCTGAAGGGTTTGGCTGACTCAGGGCCCATGTCCCCAGGGGCCACATCTACATGTTTTCTGAACACTTCCAGGGATGGTGGCTCCACCACTGGCCTGGGCAGCCTGTGCCAGGGTCTGGCAACATTTCCCATAAATACATTTTCCCCATATCCCACCTGAGCCTCCCCTGGTCCAGCCTGAGGCCGTTCCCTCTCCCCCTGTCCTTTTCCCTGGGAGCAGAGCCTGACCTCCCCCAGCTCCCCAGTCCTGGCAGGGACTGCAGAGAATTCCAGGTGCCCCCTGAGCCTCCTTTTCTCCAGGCTGAGCCCCCCCAGCTCCCTCAGCCCCTTCCCTGGACATGCTCCAGCCCCTCCATGCCTTTCCCACCACGAGGAGCCCTGCTACTGTTGTAAGAATGAGTTAAATGACCTGCTTCCCACCACTATGAAAAGCCAGGCAGAAAGCTCCTGGAGAAGTCTGAGTTTACCTGAAAATCAAGCCAAACGAGTTTCCCTCCCCGTTTCTGTGCCCTGCTGTCATGGAACCAGTCTGACTGTGGATGTATCGAGTTCTCAGCAGTTTAAATGTTAAACGTGGCTTGGAAAAGCAGAGCTTTTTAAAAGCTTTCATTGAGCCTTGTTTTGCCCCAGCACGTCCCCCTCCACAAGTGCTCCATTCATGGCATCCTGGCTACCAGGTCTCCCCGAGTTGTTGGTCCAGCCCCAGAGCCTTGGCCTCATTAAAGGGTTTGTGTTTGGGGCTCCTTTCATCCCCAGCCTCCCTGGGGGCTATTTTTACATGTCAGGTTCCAGGGCTGTGCCTGGTGCTGGGTCACTTCTCTGTGGCCTGAGTGTTCCTGGAGACCTGCTCAGCAACCTCAAAACAGGGCTCAGAAATCCTCCCAGCTTAAGGAAAACTCACCCAAAGAAAGCACCCAGCTGGGGGACAGATGGCAAACACCAGATCCCTGCCTGCTTGCTTTCACTGAGCTCTAGTGGGAAGTGATTTGGCTCTAGTTATGTTCCAAGGCTTGTTTTGGGGGGGGTTATATCACTTGTCCTGGTCTGTCTGACATTCCCTCCTCCTCGTTCCCCAGCTCCTGCCTGGGGGAGAAGGGCACAGAAATTTGCCTGCCTTCCTTCCCAGGCTCCAACCTCCCTTTAGAGAACAGGGACACAAGTGGCATCCTCTGGGCTCCTTCCAGGCTGGAGGCAGCTCTGCCTGGAATCAGGGAACAACCACATCCCACTCCCCCACAGCCCAGAGCCCACCGTGCCTGGCTGGGGTCTGGCCCTGCAGCTACACCAGGCTCAGGGGCCAGATGGTATTTTTTTTGTCCTGTGGGTCTCTGGAGCAAAGACAAGACGTGCCAGGAGCACAGGTTGAGGTTTGCCAGGAGAGTTGCTGGGCTGCTCTCAGTGCCTCCCTACAGAGACCCTGAATGTTCTCCATGACTCTCCCCATGTCAAGCAGCTCCAGGAGGGAAACAGTCATTGGAGGCAGCAGCTTTTGAGCTGGGAGCCACATTTCAGACCTCCTTTTCTCTGCACTATAAAGGTCACTGAGAACAGCTCCCAAATTGTATTTTAAAATTGCATTTTTTCATCTGTCCCAAGAATCTCCATTGCTGTCCTTGGAGGAACCCTTTGACACCTGGCAAGGAAATAAAACCTCTGAGCTACATAAACTCTGTAAAGACTGAGGCACGTTTTCAAGTCCTGTTTATCACCCTGTGCATCAAAACAGAGTGGCAGCTTGTGGAGGAAATGATATGAAGACAATACACAGAAAATATAATTTCTGGTGCAAAAATCATGCAGATAATGGAGACTGTGGTATTTCTCAGCTTTGGAAGGCTCTGTTTGCAGCCTAAATTAATACCACTGCTCTCTCCACAAGACAAGATTCAAGATCTAGTGGTGGTGGCTCCAGAATATGCTCTTTCTGCAAAGTTTTCCCTCAGAATGTAACAAATAAAACTCAAAGCGAATTCCAAAGAATATTCAGGGATCTCACAAGAGAAAATACACACCTTTACAGTCAGGTTTTCCCTTGTTCTCTCTAATCAAACATACAGCTCTCTAAGCAAACATATATTTCTCTAAGCAAACCTATGCTTCACAGTCCAGAAAATTTAGTATAAAATATCCAATCACTTCTTTGAGGATCCCCTGGAAGAACTGGGGATCAACAGCCTGGTTTAAGATTTCTGCAAGTCCTTTTCTGGGGGCTGGGTGTGTAAAACACCCTCTGTACCTGTTCCCCTCCCAGTAAATTTGGTGGAAACAGTAAACTGGGCTTCCTTGCTGGATCCTGCCCTGGGTGGAGGAAAAGCCTCGTGGGATGCCCAGCTCCCCACTGCACATGGGATGACAAACCACCCAGTTAAACATGGCAGTGACGTCCTGAGCAGGCAAAAGAAAACACCCAGAAATGCTGGAGAGCAGCAGCTGGTAAATCTATACATGGGAAAACAAATAGCCACGAGCTTGGATTGTTGCAGCTCCCAGCAGAGCTTACTTACCTTGGCACGTCCAGATCCAAGACAGTCAGCTCGGAATTCCTCCACCAGAGCTAAGCAAAACCATGTGTCCTCCTGAAACAAGGGGAAAGTTGAACTCCAGGGCTCTGCAGAGACAGAGCTGGACAAAAGGAGGCTCAGGGGGGGACCTTCTCACTCCCCACAACTCCCTGGCAGGAGGGGGGAGCTCGGGGGGGAACGGGCTCTGCTCCCAGGGAACAAGGGATGGGATGAGAGGAAACGACCTCAAGTTGTGCCAGGGGAGCTTCAAGGTGGGATATTGGGGAAATGCCTTCAATTCAAGGGGGTCAGATATTGGAACAAGCTGCCCAGGACAGTGGTGGAGTCGCCATCCTTGGAAATGATCCACAGACACGTGGATGTGAGAGCTGGGGACACGGTTTGGGATGTGTGAAGTTTATGGTTGGACTCAGTGGTCTTAGAGGGCTTCTCCAACCTCACCAGTTCCATGATTCCATGCAGCCCAAACCACCTGCACAAGAAGCAAAGCAGAGCTCGTGCACTGGGGGAGTTTTCCCTTCCATCAGGTGGCTTTATAAAGATTCTTCCTCCCTCCTTCTGCAGATAAAGGATCAAGATCAAAAATTATGGTGAATTCTGCAACCACAGCTTTCTACCCAAAACAGCCTCCATGCTGGTTCATCTCCCAGGGATGGCATTTGGCTGGGGCTGGAAAGCTCAGGCTGAGCTGTCATCTGGTGTCACTGTGCTCATTAAAACATAATCAAATGAATAAAAGTAATAAAAATAAATAAAAGCAAGTTAAAAGAAACTGGAAGCACAAGCAGTACGTTGGTCCCTGGGCTGTGCTCTCCACCATCCAGGCCAGCAGCTCCCCAGGCCTGGGCACAGCACCAAGGCACCTGCAAAGTGCTCCTGTCACCAGGGATGCACCATCACCACCACAAACCAGCAGGAGCCAAGGTCAAGTGTGAACAGCCAACAAGAAGTTGAAAAAAACCCCAACCCCAGGCTACAGTTTTCTGTGAGTCACGTGTCAAACAGATGTCACCCAGGCTGAAGGGGTGGCTGGAATGATCCTCAATCCCACAGGACACTCCCAAGGGCAGCAGGTCCCATGGAGCTGCAGGAGCCACTCAGCTGTTTGACAAACCAGGAAAAAAATCCTATTTCCCCCCATTCCACATCCAGTTTGCCTTGGGGGACCTCATCCTGATTAATAATTAGGGAAATTACATCGGAAGAAACAAGAAACCAGCAGGAAAGACTTTAATCAGACTTTGTAAAAGTGTAGGGGTTGATATGCTTTGGTCTTTTTTTTTGCTGCAGTCGATACAACCAGGATTAAATGTTAAGTAAAAGCCTTGCCTTGAGCAAAGACAGTAAAGGAGGGAAGACATGAGCCAGGGAGTGAATCCTGGGAGATGCATTTGTCCTTCCCTGTTCCCTTAGTGATGATAAAGTGGGAAGGCCATGAATTATGAGTGAGGGGCTCAGGTTTCCTGGAGAGCTGTTCCCTGACAGGGCAGGGGAGCCTTCCTGAGGCTGGGAAGGACCTCAGGAGCCAACACAGAAAAGGGAAAAGGGAAAAAACCCACAGCCACGGCTCTGTTGGTGTTCTTTCCTCTTTAAAATAATGCTTTTGAGAGTGTTTCTCCTCCTCTGATAACAAAGGGAAACGTTATACAAGGATTTCCATTCTTATCTCCTGGAAGGGTGGCACAGTGAGCTGCCTCTCCAGGCTCCTCTTCCCTCAGGAACAACAGCACTTTTGGCAAAGCAGCTTTTCTTCGGTGTTATCTCCTGTGTTGGTTTGCTCAGGGCTCTCTTTTCAGCCTGAGGCTCTGCAGAAACCCCCCTGGGGGTGTCACTGTGTCCAGGGGACACAGCCTGAGCCTCTCTCCAGCCTCCCCGGGGGCAAACAAACCCTCTGTCACCCTCTGTGTGCTGGAGGGAGCCTGGAACAGGCAATTCCACACAAAGGAATTCCTTTTCCCCATCGTTTCTGAGTCAGGTGGCAACACACCCAACTCTTGCTGTCAGAATCCTTCCTCTTTACTGTTCTTTGCCCCATGGCATCCTGCTGCCTTTAGGAACAAAGGCACTTCGGAGTCAATGACAGAGGAAACCTGAAGAAACTATTTGCAGATGGAAAAATGCTTAGGAAAAAAAAAAAAGGCATTAAATATTGATTTTTCTCTCCCTCGGAAACCACTTTTCAGTCAGAAAAACAAACAAATGAGGACCAAAACAACCCCCATGAACCACGAAAAGACTATCAAGGCTACCAGACCATGGCACTGCCACCAGAGCTGGTCGGATATTGCCTGGAACATCCATCCATCCTTTGGGAGCAGGACCAAGCCAAGCCAGGGCTGACAGCCTCCAAATGCAAAAAGCTTCACTGCAATCAGACTGAGGAGAGGTCAAAGTCCCTCTGAGAGCAGGAGTTAAGGGTTGGTGCAACAGGAATTACAACGCTGGGATTTGCATAACACTGGGAGTTTGTGCAGCACAGAAACACAAAGGGGGCCAGACCAGCTCCAGATCAGCCCCAATAATGAGCTTTACTAACACAGCCCAGAGGCTGGGACCAGCTCAGGTGCAATCACACCCCTCCCTGTGGGCTGGACACTGGGAGGCTGCAAACATCTTCTTTTGGGTTAAGACACAGTCATGGAATAATGGAACGGTTTGGGGTGGAAAGGACCTTAAAACTCATCTCATCCCACCCCCTTCTACTGTCCCAGGGATCCCACCCTGCCCTTGGACACTCCCAGGGATGGGGCAGCCACAGCTCCTCTGGGCACCCTGTGCCAGGGCCTGCCCACCCTCCCAGCCAGGAATTCCATCCCAACATTCCATCTCTCCTGCCCTCTGGCAGTGGGAAGCCATAGTAAAGAATCTTATTACTGCTCAAAAATGAAGAAAAGAGGGACAGGAGCAGGTGGGACAAACACTTTGTGTTGTTGGGAAAAGCAGGGCTGTGATGGGCAGTGTGTCCCCATCTCTCTCCCTTCTCCATCCCCACCTCATGGCATGGATTTGCACTGAGAGCTCCCAGTTCTCTCCTTTCCAAGGGCTCTTCTAAAATCTGGGACTCAAAAATGCACCTGAAGACATGACAGACAACCCCAGCAGTGCTCACCAAGCATCAGGAACTGCCCATCACTGGGCTGAAGGATTTCTTTCCATGACATGTACGTGGTTTTGTCTAGTTTTCCATTATTCAGCCTATTTGGGCTTTTCCCACTTCCCTTGGGGGCCTCCACCAAGGCCCAGTGCTCCTCATTGTTAGAAAACTTCCTGATATTCAGCTGCTTCTTCCTTCTATTCATGCCCAGCAGGATTGTTCTCCTGCCTGGCTGGGCCTTCAATTGTTTGGGGTGCTCCAACCTTCCCAAACCAGGAGTTTTTACTGTCAGAACACAGAATATATTCACTGACTTCTCCTGTCCTTTGGGTTTGCTCAGAGCCATTGTCCCTGTTCCTGCCTGGACCTCTCCTGTTGGGCTCCTCTCTCTTCATTTACTGCTCTGCAGTGGCTCTTCCAGCCATTGTGGCTCTTCATCCTTCCCAATTCCAGTTTCTCCAGCAAAAACCAGCACTTGCTGATGTCATGGTACAGTCTGACAACAGACATCCCACAGCCCCAGCCCAGGGAAGCTGGGAGGGAGGGAATATGGGTATGGAACCTCCTGCTGCCACTGACAGCTTGGCTGGGGAGGACCTTAAAGATCATCCAGCTCCATTGGCAGGATCACCTTTCACTATCCCTGCTAAAATTCCAGGCTCCACCATGCCTGGAATAGGAGCCATTGCTTGGATATCACTGGGATTCAGGAAAAAAAAAAGGATAAACCAACAGTATTTCACCCAGATTCCATTAAAACCTGCTCTGCTCCCCAGCCCAGGGAGACAAAGGGAAATGTTCCAGCTCCCCTTGGACACGGTCAGACACCCCAGGAGGGATGTCACAGCTCAGGAATCAGGCCCTGCTCAGCTGCTGCTGGCACAGGCTCTGCTGGAAAACACCTGCTCCCTCTGCCAGGGGATAAGATTTCGGGATAACTGGGGCCTCCTGTCAAAACAAGGGTGTCTGCTCCCACCAGGCTCTTGCAGCAGGGAAAGCTGCCCCTTTGAACTGGGCAAAGGGGATCAACGAGCCCAGATCCCCCAGAAAATGAGGACACAGAGCATCCCTCAACTCATTCTGCAGGAGACAATAATCAGGAATTTCTTTCTTGCCCAGGGTGACTCCAGGCTGTGGTTTCTGGAGGGAGACACTGGGGGATAGATTTGATCATGTTGTGAGGAAGATGAGGAGTGAGGGAGGAGTGTGCAAAGCGAATCCCTTCTCCACCAACAGCAGAAATTAAAGGCTTTGAAATGGCTGAGACAGCCTTGGAAGAGCCCCATTAAATTACTGTAGGACATGGAAAACAGAGGAGACAGAGAGGACTCTGTCCAGAGGGTGACACTTCTGGCTTGTTGGGGATAATGCTCAGCAAATAAAAGCAAAGGCTGAGGACCAAACATGAGGTTTGGAGGGATATTCAGGTTCAGACCTTGGTGCCACCCAAGCTTTCAATTTGCCTGACCCAGGAAACAGCACAGATTGTTGTTTTCCTTTTCCTACACTGAAACACATTTCAGCAGCTCCTGATCTACAGCCTTTGCTTGAGTTAAATGCATTTAACACAGAAAGCCCTAACCAGAGAGGAGGGACATCCTGGCATCTATTAGCAAAAAGTGCTGTTGGATAGGGAAGTAATGGAATGTTGAGTGCTGATAAATAACAAACCAGGATTTTCTTTTTAAAATTGCAGGGGGACTGCTTCAAATGGGCACTTGCTTTCATTTTTCTTTCCTGCCATCTCTCCACTGCCCTGAAAATTATTAAATAACTCTTTCTAAATGCTTATTAAAAAAAAAACAAACCAACAACTGGACAGGATGAGGTTTTGCTCTTCCATTTGATTCCAAAACGATTTTTGGTCACTATGTTATAAAACTCTTCAGGAAAGATTTCAAATGGAGGCCCTGACAAACTACTGAGCATTAGTGACACCATGGCATTAGTGAGCTCCTGAAGGGTTACAGAAGCATGGAATTCTGGAGTGGTTTGGGTTGGAAGGGAGCTTAGAGCTCCTCCCAGCCCACCCCCTGCCCTGGGCAGGGACACTTCCACTGGACCAGGTCGCTCCAACCTGGTTCTGCTGCATCTGCTCAGGAATTTTCCTTTAAAATCCCTCCCAGCAATTGTGCTTCTGTAAAGTGAGGGGTTTTTTCTTCCCCCTCCCCTGGCAAATACCAGTTTTATGGATTTTTTTCCTTTAGTTTTCCTGGGAAGCACCTCAACGAAATCCCCCATTTGTGCAGAGCTGAACCTGTTGGGTTCATCATGCCAGTGATGAGCCTTTGGGATCACCCAGACAATAAAACACCATTCCACAGGAGCTGTGGTCCTAAAGCTGATGCTTTAAAAGTGTGAAACCTTGGGAAACAGGATGAGAGAATGATACAGGACTGCAAACAGCCACAATGTCTGAATCCAGCAGTTGGGAGCACAAAGAGGTGGCATTTTGGCACTGGGGGGGTGCCCCCTTCCCCAGGCAGGGTCCCCAAACCATTCTGGTGCCATGAAGCCACCCCTGGATGCTCCATTTTAAGCTTGTTCTATGGATGGATCCATGGAAGCCTCAGGATGAACCAAAGCCAATATCCACCCACCAAATGACAAATTAATTCTGCTGTTGCAGGAAAGCACAGGAAGGAAAGGAGCCCTGGCAATGAATAGAGGAGGAAAGGGACAAGTCAGTGCCTCCATCACACATATTCCAGTGGCCTTTAAATGCCATTTTCATTTGGGTTCTGCTCTTTGGCTCCTTTCAGTGCTCCTGAAGCAGGAAAACTGGCACAAAAAAAGCACCAGTCGGCTGCAAAGACCCAGTAGGTTTGACAGCAGAAGAATTAAGGTGGGAAAGGCAATATGATGATCCCCTGGGCAAAATTATTCCTTCAGTTCAGGTATTCCTGCCTGGCTGAAATCAATGGGAATTGCAGGTGTCAATCCCAAAGGCAGCAGAGCACTGGCACAACCAGACACCCCCCAGAAGAACCATATCCGTGGGGTTTGTGTGCACAAGCAGAAAACACTGAAAACAGGGGGGAAATTTCTGCTTGAACACGTTGTGTCTTCTCAGCAGCCACGGTTTCCAATAGGATAACAGCCCAGTTTCCCTTGTTTTCCAAAATAACCCGAGATTATTGATGTTCTGCCAATGTTTTAACAAGGAGAGTTCACTAAATCCCACCCTGTCCCGAGTTTGGGATGAACACCATGGGATCAGGGTGGGGACACCAAATGGGCTGAGCAGAGATGAAGGGCCCAGGAGTCCAGTCCTTGTTTTTCCATCTTAAAGAAAACACTTGCCTGTAACTGGAACCAAGAAGAGAGGCAGCCTCTCCTTTCTTCGTGTTTGGCAAATAAACCCCTGGTAAGGGCACTTTGTTGGAAATGTTTGTACTTGATTTCTTTGGAAAAAAAAGACACAGAATGGGTTGATAACACAACATTTGACCTATTTAAGCTGTGTGTGTTGCTTTGAGAACTGGGCCTTGGAGGGCAGCAGGAATATATTGCTCTGGGGATGGGTTTTTTCCTTATCAATACCAAAAAATTTTATGTCCCACAGTCGAAAAGGTTGGGGTTTTAAATGGTTTTGTGATCTCAAAAGTCTGGAGAGTGGCATTGTGGGTCAACCCAGAGATCCCACTTCTCCAGCCTCTGGTTTTGGGTTTAGTTAGCAGAAAAAATGCTGCTTTTTAAAGGAAAAAAATCCAAACAGTCCCCAAAGTAAGTGGTGACTGAACAAATTGCTTGCTTAGAGATTCTTTGGGATTCAATGCCAACCACGGATGAAGTCAGAACCATTAGGATGGTTTAGAAGGATGGACTCCACAAAGGGCAGCAGCACCATTCCCAGCCTCCTGATAGATTAGAGGTAACATTACCAGGAGTTCTCCCAGCCCTTGAAGTCCCCAACAGCTGAAGACTTTCGTTAGGAGCGTTTAATTAAAGCGGTAATTGAAGGGGAAGCAAACCTCTCAACCCGGCACAGCTGCCTGGGGCCATCCCAGCAGCAAAGTTGGCACAATTACCCCGTTCTGCCGAAACCCTGTAAGGGGCACGGAGGTTCTGGTTTCAGATTCAGGCTGTATTTCATCTGCAGGCTCCTCTCCGATGGGTTTACCCAGCACTGGCAGTTTGGAAGCTCAGAGACACAAGATGTGGATCAGCAAAGAGTTTCAGTGAGCGCCTTCTAATCTGGATCAGCACCTTCCCACATCCTTGTTTCCCCCTAAAAAAGGCGATTTCGAACCCCCGAGCGCTGGGTCCCCACTGAGAGCTCTCAGCCTCGCTAAGAACGGGTGTGAAAAGCTGCCGCATCTCCCCGGGCACCCGGATTTCCAGGAATCTCCCCAGGGATCAGCCTGGAAAGGCCCAAACTGGATTTCTGCCTGTAAAGGTACTGGTGCTACTGGTGGATTTTACAGCCCGAGCCTCCTGCCACCCCCACTCAGGTCTAACATCAGCCACCCGATGTCTTTGGCCAGTTTGCCCACATTTTCTGTCTCTCCAGCAGCGGAACAAGGAAAATGGACCTCGGCCCATCGGGAGCGGGACACACGGTTTGCAATCCGAACCCACGCTCCTGTTTTTGGGTTTTCTCAAAGCGGGAGCTGCCGGAGCTGAGGTTTCGCAGCCCGAGCGCGGCTGTTACATGAGATATTCAGGAAGTTATTTGCATGGAGCGGATAAAAGGCTGCGGCAGCAGCTGGGGCTGCACAGGCGACTCAGCGGCCACCAGCCCAAGGAATCACATCCATCCCAGCCTCACAATGAGTTGTTTACTGGCCTTGGCTGCCTGTGGGAACAGCCAAGGAGAGCGGAGGAAGAGGAGAGACAAACACAATGCGAGCGAGACGCGCTAGGCGGGAGGCTGGGCTTTAGAGCAGCCCCGGCACTTCAGACCTATGGAACCAGAGAGGGCTGAAAATGAAATAAAAGGGCACCGGCTGCGGCACATGAACCCGCCGAGCTGCTCCTGCTGCCACAGGATCCCCGTCCCCAGTGCCAGGGCTGGTACCCGAGGTAAGACGCAAAATTGAAGCGCTTTTAGGCAGGGGCTGCGCTGGGATTCACCGAGAGGCTCCCGGGGAGGCTCCCAGGCTTCCCAAGTGGAATTATGGCCCTGGAAATGGAAAGCTGAGCGGCTTTCCCGCAGGAATCCAGCGCTTCCAGCACAGGCTGTTGGGGGACAAGAGTCCGGACTGTTCCAGCCAGCTCCTTGCAGAAGATTTAACCCCCCCCCCAACAAAGCCCAGCCTAACAAACAGCCCCTTTCTGAAGCTGTTCGGGAGGGTATTTTTACGTCCAGCTATGCCTGCAGCTTCCCAGTCTTCCCCACTGCTTTCCCGACCCCAGCTCCCCCCGCTCCTCCTCCCTTTTTTTAGTTGGGAGGCAAAACAATTGCAGCCGTGCGAAGGAAAACGCGACTTTTCCAGGCGCTTTCCCTGTTCCTTCCCCCCGGGCACGCTCCGCATGGCTCGGGCGAGCCTCGGGCTGCTAATCCCGGCCTGGCAGAGGCTCTGGAAGGGAATGCAGGGCTGGAACCCCGCGAGGGGGACCCGGCGGAGCCGCGCCGGGGGCGGGCTCAGGCTGCGGCTGGGAACGCATCCCTGCCAATGGAAAGCGTTTCCTATGGAGACCCCCGAGAGTTCCCCCTGCCCAGACCGTTCCTGCGGCCCCTCTCCCCAAGGCACGATGGCAGCAGCAGCCGAGCCCCGTCGGAACAAAGGCCGCCCAAGAGCTGCCACCCACTGCGGGGCTTAAGGATGAACGGGTGAACTTGGGAATCCCGGAGCTTTTCCGCGTGGGAATATCCCGGCTGGCGTTCCAGGGACACAAAGGATCCATGGGGGCTGTCAGGCCGTGGGAATGGTGTTTGCCCGGGTAAGTGCCAGCTGCCGACCCTTCCCAGCTCGGCAGGGTTGTGGTGGATCCCGGGGGATGGAGCCCCCGAGCAGCGGGACTTTCCTTTCCCTGCGCTGCCAGAGCTCGGTCCTCTCCCGAGCCCTGCCTCTGTTTAAAGGGAGAAGGAGCTCCAAGGTTTGGGAAAGCAATTACTGGTGGGGGCTGCTCCCCGCACTGCTGGAGTCGTTAGGACTCGCCCCGTAATTCTCAATTCGCGTTATAATTCTCCTTCTGTCACCGCAGATGACAAGTTAAGGACTTTGCTGTGCTGTTGCTTCTTTGTGTTTGTGAGAAATAGCCCGTGGTTACAGCCTTTTGTACTTAAACTCGGTATCATAAAGACACTCCAAGGCTGGTGTACAAATGTGGCATAAATTTAGACTTTCAGCTTACAGTGATTCGTGGTTTTAACTTCATGTAACGGGGCCCTGGTTCCTACAAACCGTATAAAAATTAGGACCTAAGTTATATACTTCATACTGAAAGACTTAAAAATGTTATTTATTGCTTTGGCTTTCGTTTATGGCTAAAATCCTCTCCTTTTGAGCTGCAAAAATCAATGAGAAAAAATCAAATGCAACTCCAAGCAGAGAGAAAAATTGGTTTCAGAAATGAAACGAGTGATGAAGACATGATTTAAAGAGCCAGCTGTTTGGAAGGGAGAGGATTTAACACAATATAAGCCCCCTCTGCAGAAGAATTTGCGGGCAAAGTTTTAGGATTTTAACGGCATTCCCTAATCTTTGTTTGAGAGGAGCCAGTTGTGTGTGGTTTTGTTCTGCTGCCCTACATGAGCAGTAAAATCCAGAGGATGGGAAGTGCAAAGTTCACAGCTCGGTGATAAGGATATTCCCCCCTCGGAGCCCTTTTCCATCTTCTTTCCTTTTAGGAGCTTTTCCAGAGCTAAAAAACAAACCAGGCAGGAAACCTTGGCACTTTGAGGGGTTCAGAGCCTCTGGGTTTTAAAAGAAAATCCTGAAAGACATGAGAGGGAGGGAGGAGGGTGGGAGGGGAGGCAGAGCATACATTTCTCTTGAATCCTTTGAGACTGAAAATGAGAATCCTCCTGGAGTGATAAAAATCAGTGTGTTTCAAATTCAGGAGTCAGGAACTCTACACAGACAAACACAAGTAAGGGCTGAACTCCCCACTCTGAGCACTTCAAGGAACAAAAAAAGGTGCAAACCTGCACCACAGGCTCCCGAGGAGCAGGGATGGGAACATTCCCTGTGCCAGAGCCACGGGGAGAGGCTGCACTCCCAGGCGGGAGATGGTTCCCTCCTCCAGCAGTGAGCTCATGGCTGGGGCACCAGGGCAGGAATTAAGGCGGTTTTAGCCACAGCTTTGGGCCAGATCTTGGGGAAAGGGCAGCACAGCAGGAGGGGAGGTGGCAAAGCAATTTGGGATTCAGTTGTCGTGGTGCTGCCTCAGCACCTGGAGTGTGGCCACTGCACCTGGATGGATCCCAGGGTCCAGGATCCCTCTGTGCCAGCTGCCCCCGGCTCTGCCTCCAGCATATTTGGGATGTGGGGCTCTTATTTCCTGGTGCCTGAGTGTTGGTGGGTGCTGTGGTGTCCCACCCTGAGGGCTCACAGGATCCCAAATGAGACCTGGGGAGCCGTGCCATCGTCTGGGATGGGTTGGGATGGCTCCTGGAGCACACAGCCACCCTCAGGAGGTCTTTCCAGGTCAAGTGTGTGTGCAGAGCCTCCCTCTGCTCCTCTGTAAATAAGGATCCGATTTAGTCTCAGGAAAGAGGAGCCACCACCTTTCACAAAAGGGAAATTCTCTCCCTGAAAAGAGGAGCCCTTTATTCCCAGAGCAGACAGTGGCTCTGCAAGGCTTCCTCCTGCCCCAGCATCCCAGTTGAGCCCCATCAAAGGGGGTAAAGATCCATCCAGCTTCGGGGCCAAAGCTGCCTTAGCTGACCCCAGCTAAGGGAAAGTTTGCTGAATTATTTGGAATGGCTTGGCTTTGGGGAAAAGGGAAGGTCTCTTCATCTTGGCAAGTGGAATGAAGGGGCATTCATCAGTCCCTGAGCCCTGACACAAAGGTGGGTGCTGGCAGCAGAGCAGATTCCTTCTTTGGACAAAGCATGATCTCATCCTTCTTTGTGGCTGTTTATTTACAGCCATAATAGAGTCTCAACAGACCTCTCATTTTCATCTAATAATATTCCCATTTTCATGTCTTGAACCTGCAGATAACACACCCTGTGCCACCCCAGCATGTGCTTTGCAAGTGGAAATGACCATATTTAGCAGTAAAAGCAGCATCCATCCCTTGTACAATGCCAAAATGTCATTCCCCTGCTCTCAACTCATTATTAGACATCTGATTTCTAAGAAACTTCACTGCAGAAACATCTATTGCTGGTTGGGATTTTATATTTTTGCCTTGTGGGGTCATTTCTTACTTATTTTAACACTTCGGTGCAAATTCACCCTCTGTAATTCTTACTGTGCTCCCTCCCACACCCTTTCAGCAGACACCAAGGAATACTTTTCAGAGGGCAGGTGAGGGACATGACATGGAAATCCCAAACTCCTTGCTGAGGAACATGTCCCAGGGGGAGCAGCAGCTCCAGGAGGGGACTGTGATCTCCAGGGTGCAAGGACAGACCATGGGGCAGATGAAACCAAGGCTGCTGCTGCCATGTCCATGCTGCTGTCAGGGGGAATTCTGTCCAAGGCCAGGTTGGATGGAGTTTGGAGCAGCCTGGGATAGTGGGAGGTGTCCCTGCCCAGGGCAGGGGGTGGAACCAGATGGGCTTTAAAGTCCCTTCCAAGGCAAACCAGTCTGTGATTCTACAAGCCTCAAAACTTCTCCCCGCAGATAAAGCAATTTAAGAGAATAAAGCCCAGTTTTATCAGCTCCCTGCAGTAAATACAGTGCAGGGCACAGATCCCTCAAGGTCCCAAGCACGGATCAGGTCCAGCCCCGTGGAAGGACTGTCCCCAGCACCCCCAAGGACAGCAGGTCCAGCCCTTGCACCCAGCTCACCCTGCCAGGGGTGCTGGTGCTGCTGTGCTGGCAGCTCGTCGGTGCTAATTGATGCGAGGGAAGGGAAAAAAAGCCCATCCTTTTTGGATGAATGGAGGTGAAAATTCAGCTTCCCTGCTCCTCCAAAGGGGCTGCAGAGGATCCAGCCCAGCTGGATGAGCCTGGGGTGAAAGGAGGCTTCATGTGGCTGAGCAAAGGCACCAAGGAGCCAAAAAGCCAAGCAGTCCCCAAGGAGCCACTGGAAATTGTGTCAGGGAAAGCGAAGAAAGGAAGCTTGTTGGGCAGAGCCCCTGCCTGGAAAGCCTTTGGAACTGTAAGCAAATAAACCTGGGCCTGTTGTTGGAGTCCCCAGTGGTTCAGGGGAACAGGACTCTCTTATTTTTTATGTTTTTCCTTAACCACACTTCGTAAATAAACAGGGCGACATCAAAGACACAGCGTCCTCCACCCCAAGCGTGATTCCTGGGTGAAAAGGACCTGCTCAGACGCTGCAACTCTGCTTTTCATCAGCTCTTCTTTGCATCTCAATCTTCTGTAGCGAGCGGAGCAACGCTCGGTGCAAAGCAGCATCCCTCAGATGGGGGGCGAAACTGGAAAATGAAGCCGGTTTTGCTGGGAGATTTGGGGTGAATTCCGTCCTCCCTGATGGGGCGAAGGCAGCAGCGGATGGGGAAGGGTTAAAGGGGG
Source organism: Serilophus lunatus (assembly GCA_013399895.1). Lineage (NCBI taxonomy): Eukaryota > Metazoa > Chordata > Aves > Passeriformes > Eurylaimidae > Serilophus > Serilophus lunatus. The sequence goes on along the minus strand of VXBA01004771.1, from coordinate 579,722 downwards.
GATGTAAATGGAGAGAGAGACATTCCCCGAGCGAACAAAACGAGAGTCGTGCCCTGAGGAGCAGCGGCTGGATGTGGGGCAGGGCAGTTCACTATTCTCCTCCGAAGGAAACATTTTAATTAGCTCAATGCAAAACAGATACGGCCCAGAGAAGGCACCACGAGCAGGAAATGCTTCGGGAGTCTCCGAGGACAGTGAGGAGACAGCGGCAGCGCCGAGCAATTAAAAACAAAAAGGGGAAAGAAAAGGCGAGCGCCCGGAGGGATCGTCCCGGGGGCTCAGGTTTCCTCCGCCCTGGACAAGAATTAAATCGGGTCCTGCTGCATTTCGGGGGTGCGAGGCTCCCCAGGAGCCCAAACCCCCCCGGGATGAGGAGAGGACATTGCTCAGGGTCCCACCTTGGGGTTTATTCCTCTCCCAGAGGGTTTGAGAAGCTGGTGCATCCTGCCTGGAGCGTAACTCAGGATTGCGCCTTCCCAGCAGGTACAGGAGGTGTTCCTCCCCCCCGGCAGTCCCTGGGGAGGGAGGGCTCGCACACTAAGTGTCAAAGCCATGAATAAGAGCCTTCCTGCCTTGTCTTTTGTGCTAATCACCCGAACACGTCCCCTTTCCCCGGCACAGCCCGGCATTCACTCGGATAAAGCTGGGAAGAATGGCCCTTTGAAGCTCCACAAACCTTCCCTGGACTTCAAAGCCACCCTTCTGCCTGCTCCTGTCCTACTCCTCTCCAGGGCATCCCTCGGGATTAGGAAATGAAGGAGATTAAAGCATTTCTCCTTCCCATCGCTGGGTCTCCTCAATGCAGCTTTGTTTGCAGGCAGCTGTTCCCATTCCCACCCTGCAATCCCAGCCTTTCCCTGCCCTGCCTCTCCAGGGAAGGTTGTTGGGAAACTGCAAGAGAGGATGGAGAGCTCACAGCCCTCTCAGTTTAGGAGCCAGGCCCAGAACTGGTGTCCCAAACCATTTCCCATCCCCAGACATTTCTCCGGCAGCACCTGCAGTTTCTCTCACCTTGTCTGGAGGAACCCAAGTCCTACCACCTTATACAGAATTAGCATTGCTGCACAAATCTCCCAGAAAACCAAACCTCTCCCCCTCAGTAAAACTTTTTTTGAGCCTTCTGCCTCATTGGAGTGGAACGAAGGAGGGAGATAAACCCCAAGAAGTTGTAGGAAGGAGTTTGTGGTTGCAAAGGCATAACCCTGATGCTGGGAGCAAATTACACATCACACAGCGATTGTAGCCATGGGGTGAGTTCCAGGGGAGTGCAAACCCTCACCTGAATGTAGTTCCTGTCAAGAGAAGGCACAAAGAACATGCTGTGCCCAAGGAAAACCCCTATTTATTTCCATACAAAACACGAGTGCTGCTGTAACCTTGAGACATTTGGGGGCAAACCCCAGAGGAACCCCCCAAATTCCCACTGTCCCCACTTGTGATCCTTCAGTTTTTGGCTTCTGTACCTACAAAACCTCTGCTTCTCAAGATTTAGGAGATAAGCTGAGCACACACAGTGATAATCCAACAAGAGATCCTTGAGGTTTGGAAGGTTTTCACCTGAAGAGACCTCCCAAGAACAGGCTTTGCACAGTTATTTAAATGGTCCTGCACCTTCAGACTGAAAGTCCCACTCATCTGGCATCTCATATGAGAAAAAGAAAATGTGATGATGCAAAAACATCATCCCCAAACTTCACACTGGTTTTCCTGACCTCAGTTTGCTGGACATGTGGAGAATGGGGATCTGTGTGAATGGGCTCAGTGGAATGGGAGGGTTTGGTTTTAAATTGTGCCTTTTACTTGCAGTAATTTTTGCCCTGAATCGAGCTGAACTCTGGCTGTTTGGAAGGTTTCTTGGGGTGTTGAGAGGAGGAAATACAAGAATTGTAAACAGGATACTCAGGCACCGTAGGAAGTCACACATACGAGTTTTCCTTTTCAGTACATGGAGGATGGGATATTTCTACAATAAAGGGCAAGTGGGAGCAAATCCTGGAGCTGCTCTGCTAAACCTCACTTCATAAGTCTGAATAACAGGGTTGTGGGAGTAATGGTTGCTGTGGGTTTGCTTGTACCATCCCTGCAATGGGAGAGGATATTCTGAACTTTATCACATTAACCAGGGTGTTTATTCTGTTATGGTACCACTTCTGACAACAGCTAAACACATCCCTCTCCTCCTTTCCTGCCCCCCCCCAGTTTAAACCCAGGATCTAAAGCTCTGCCCTGCCTGAAATACAGAATAATAGTTTATTTATATTTACTTAACTCAGCATTTCAGAATGTATTGCTTTACTTTTTCCCAGCAGTGGTGATGGGGGTGTTCATGAGGAGCATCCTACTGCTTTAATCCTTACTGAAAAGCAAGGAAAGTGAATTTTACACTCCAAAAACTCAGTCTGCAGCCTCATACTACAGAATTTAAAGCACATGGCTGAGTTTCAAAGCGACTTGTCAGCTTGTTTAAACACCTCAGGGTTCCATAGGTAAACAAGCCAAGCTGTATTTTAAAGACCATAAGTTAACTAGACAATTGCTGGCAGGCAATTCCCAGAGATTATCCACTAGGAAAAAACTGAGATACAGCCTTGTAGTTGTCTGGTGCAGGGCAGGGAGGTGGGAGTCAAGTGATGGAGCAGCTTTTCTCCTGTGAAAGGAGTGTCTGGGTGAGGCCACGAGCACTTGGGCAGTGGGAAAGGTAAGAGCTTCCAACCTGCTGTGCCAGGGTGGCTCTTGAGGAGCTGCCAAAACCCTGCACAGATTGGAAAGTGAGGTTTCCACCTCTGCAAGGGCTCCAAGGACACCCAGAGCCTCTCAATCCTCCCCAGTCAGGACCCAGATGTGAAGCCTGGACCAGGAGGGTCTGGCACACCTGGTTTTCACACACTGACAGAGGTCACATTTCAGCAAAACCAAAAATTGCTCCTGATGGAGATAACATGCATTTCTGTACTGAAAGGGAGTTACAAGCCAAGAATTTAATGCTTTAGGCTGAGGGTTAAGCCAAGGCACAGCTATTCCTGTGGGAGCTCACATGCACTTTTCAATCCAATAAGTCCTTGCTTAAAGGCACTTAAACTTTCAGGCAAGACCTTTCCTTATTTAGACTGCCACAGACTCAAAGAAAGTGCACATTTGAGGGTTTACTACTGAACTTCCCATAATTTAAATATTTGATGTCTTTTTTAGGCTGCTTCACAACAAAGTTCATTTATCCATGAATTTAGTAGGAAAAACTCTTCCAATGACTGCAAACCCAAGGGGTACAAGGAACATTTTACTCCCCTCCCTGTCCCTCTGCAGTTGCAGAATAAAGTCCCTGCTGTAGATAAAGCCCCGAGGTGGGATTGGCCTCCTCTGCCACTGCCAGACCATCAACAGCAACCAGACAAGGACAGTTCTGCTCCTGGTTGGATCATTTCCTAGTGCGGGACGTCAGCACAAACCTGCTGCTCAAAACTAAACTGAAAGGCAGGAAGAATTTCCTCATTTGAGTGAAATTTGTGTTCATTTGGTGAAAATTGCAGGGTGCTCTGGAGCTCAAAGCTCCATCTCCCTGCTCCAGCCTGCAGAGAGCCAAGGAATCCTTCAGCTTGGAAAAGACCTGTGAGATCTTTGAGTTCAAGCTGCCCCCCCCAGGAGACACCTCATAGTTCCAGCTCATCTCTTTGGATGTGCAAAGGTTCGAGTCATTTGAGATCTGGGATTCCTCCCTTCCTGATACTTGGCTTTACATCCAGATCATCTGCCAGCTGCAAGGGGGAGGTGCTGCCTCGTCTCTGGGTCACAGCGCTGGGTTTTGGGGAGTCTGTGGCTCTCCAGACACTCCCAGGTGAGGGCAGGACGTGCACCTTCCACTTGGCAAAGCTGGGGCTGTTCCACCTTTCCCAACACTTGCCATTGTCCCAGCTGACTCTCTGCCAGCTCGCACTCCAGAGCAACAGGCAGCACGAGCTTTCCCAGTTGGAAAACATATGGAAAACATCTGATTTTGATTGTTTGCATCCCAAATTGTCCCAAATCCACGCTTTCTTCCCCAGTTTATTTGTTTCTCTGTTGCCATTTCAACCTCTAACACAGCTCAGTGACACATTTGCTGTTGAAAGCACTGTCAGGGGGTCACCCTCTGGAGGGGATCCTGCTCTTCACCAGGGATTTGTCTCTGAATTACTCAGAGTTGTAGCCACTAAGAGGTTTCTTAGATTACAAGGAGATTACAAACTTTGTTTAGCATTTGCTTGGCTGTAGCTGACAAGGCGAAGGTCATTCCCTCAGTGATCCAACTTTGCTCCACATTTCCAAGACATGCTGGCTGCCATGCCCAGGATCCAAACCAGCTCACAACCCCTTCCTGCTCCAACGAGGGAGACTTTTCCAATGGTTTCATAGGCATTACAAACACTTAGAATAACAAGAGAAGTGCAAGACAGTTCAGAAAGCACTTATTTCCAACAAGCAATGTGTTTGCTCCAACTCTACATATCTACATCTCTCTGAGTTGGGACAAAGTCTTCTGAGAGTGTAGTTAATGAGATTTCCCAAATTTCAGGTTCTGAGCCTCAACAAAGAGTCAAAATTAAATACAGCTGTTGGTACAGCTTAAGGAATCCTTTTTAGGAAGCATTTTACCTCTGCAAAAAACGTTCTTTTGGAAGTAATACCATCTTTGCAGAAATTTTTAAGCTAATTAAAAAAAGGCTTTGTTTTTACAGAAATGGGAAACGTGACTTTGGAAAGTGTTTTGGAAGAACATTTCTGAAGTATATTTCAGTTTGCTCCTTTGAAAAACATGTGTAACACTGTTCCTCCTTTCAAATAAAAAAAAGCAAAGCAGCTCTTTGTTATGAGAGGTTGGAGGGTTTTTTTTAGTATTTTTGCACCAGAAAAGGTTAAAAATCCACAGAACTTTCCTTTCTGCACAGTTGAAAGCAAACACAAACTTCCAGCTTTTTCCTCTTGTTACAAATGTAGGTGAATATTTCAGACTGTTTGACTGGGCAAAACTGTGGGTCCACAATTTAGTTTCTTTCCAAACACATTGGTCCAATCCCATCTCGGACTTTAAAGGAAAACGTTTCTAAGGAGAAAGCTGGAATTAGGGACCACTCTCCTTCCAGGAGGAGGATGAGGGATGAAAGGAAAGGCTGAGTGCATTAAGTGCTGTGTTCAACTTCAAAAAATCCCAGTAACACTGGAATTTGTAAAGATTACCTCGAAAATGAATTTCTGGTCTTGTCTGCACATCCATTAATTTGGGAAGGGAAGAAGCACGTTCTCTTGCACGACTACCTTGGATGACTGATGGTAACTCTCTCTCTCTCAATCGTTTAGGATGAAAGGATCCATGATGGAGACGTGGTAGCACAGTGTCAACCAACCTCCCTGGAATGCGTTCCTTCAGGAAGGGACGAGCTCACGGCCTCATTTTATGGATGTCCCTGAAGTAGACTTTGAAGGCCTTTGGAAGCACGCCACAAACCTGGCATGGGAAACCACAGCAACAATCACACCTGTCTGACAGATGATTCCTTCAAGTACAACCTGTATGGAGCCGTGTACAGCGTGGTTTTCATCCTGGGCCTCATCACGAACTGTGCCTCCCTCTTCGTCTTCTGCTTCCGCATGAGGATGCGCAGCGAAACCGCCATTTTCATGACCAACCTGGCGGTGTCAGATCTGCTCTTCGTCTTCACCCTGCCCTTTAAGATTTTTTACAACTTCAACAGGCACTGGCCTTTTGGAGACAGCCTGTGCAAGATCTCTGGCACAGCGTTTCTCACCAACATCTACGGGAGCATGTTGTTCCTCACCTGCATCAGCGTCGACAGGTTCCTCGCCATCGTGTACCCGTTCCGGTCCCGCACCATCAGGACCAGGAGAAACTCGGCCATAGTCTGTGCTGGTGTTTGGATTCTGGTCCTCAGCGGTGGAATTTCAGCTTCCCTCTTCTCCACAACCAACGTTTCCAACACCAGCACAACCTGTTTCGAAGGTTTCTCCAAACGCATCTGGAAAACCTACCTGTCCAAGATCACTATATTTATTGAGGTGGTGGGGTTCATCATTCCTTTGCTCCTCAACCTCACCTGCTCCTCGTTAGTTCTGCGGACCCTGCGGAAACCCGCCACCCTGTCCCAGATTGGGACAAACAAAGAGAAAGTGCTCAAGATGATCATCGTGCACGTGGCCATTTTTGTCGTGTGCTTTGTGCCCTACAACTCCATCCTCTTCCTCTACGCCCTGGTCCGCTCCCAGGCCATCGCCAACTGCTCCCTGGAGAGGTTTGCAAGGACCATGTACCCAATCACCTTGTGCATCGCGACCCTCAACTGCTGCTTTGACCCCTTCATCTACTACTTCACCTCAGAGTCCTTCCAGAAGTCCTTCAACATAAAAACTCAGATCAAAATGGATTCTCTTTTCAAGACCGAGACGCCCCTCACCAAGACGGCGCTGCCGGCGCCGCAGGAGGAGCTGAGTGACCAGGCCATCACCAACGGGGGAGACCCCACCTCCGAATCCCACTTCTAGACAGATGTTTACACCTGGAGTTATCCCCCACTAACTCCTGATTAACACCACGTGGGAAAGAGCTGTTCCACCATATGTGGGGCCCCACGTGGTGTTAATGAAGAAAAGCTGCTGGGGGACAACCCCACCCACAGACAAATCCTTACAATGGGATGGTCCCGTCAGACTCAACAGTGAACACGGAATATAAAATCCCCAATGCATCTCCCTTGGGAGGTTATGGATAGGCAACAACTCATCCACCAACTAAGGAGGAAACAGAACAACTTTAATCAAAGGTGCCAACATTTGGTGCTTTTTTTTCCCCTGCAGTTGACGTGGGACCAGTTGGGAAATAGAAAATTTAATTTTATTGGAGATTCCTGCCAATTATTTCATGGCTTCTGGAGATGCATCATCGTATGTTAACTCAGTAACTTCACACAGTATGTATGTTTGCTTAAAAAGGCATAATAAAAGCTTGTGGCTTTTCCTTATTCCACTGCAAGAGTGTGGAGCAGCCTGGTTTTCCTAGAGACAGGAATGTACTGCACGGAGAGGCTTGAAGTGTAAATAACTGTTTTGAAAGTCAGCAAGAGTTGCTTGGTGACAGGAAAGTAATCAGAGAAAGCATAATTAATAATGCAGTATTGAAATAACTTAATCTGGCAAAACCGAAACCTGTCATTTAATTTATTTTATTATTTTAAATGCCACCTCTAGGGAGAGGCAAAGAGTAAAAGGCTGTGCTGCACCTGGGATTTTATTTCCCAAGGGATTATATGTATGACTATTTTGGGAAGGACCAGGCTATAAAGTCAGCTGGAAAAGGGCCTGAAGCCCCAGAGTTCTTCCAAGGGCACTGGTTTATATTTGAAGCTCTGCTGACCTTCACAGGCTGGTTCTTTCTGAAGTGTAAGACACAAAAATGAGGAAAACAACTTAATTTGAAGAAGTATAAAGTTACAACTTGTTAGATCAGTACATTTTCCATGGTCCAGCATAAAGCTGCTTCTGGGACTACTTTGCCAAAAAATAGAAACTATTAATTGAACAGATGTTTTCCACTTAACTGTATTTTAATGTCTCTGCTGAAGCCTCAGGAGATGCGAGAGCTACACATCAAGTGTGATCACTGCTTAAAGCAACAGAGCTTTAAGTGTGAAAGGAATTCAGCTGTAAAACATGTTAATGCTTTGAAGGGAATATTTATTTAGCACTGCATTCACTTTGAATAAAAAAGTCAGTCTGACAGACCCCAGAAATAATCCTATTTCTGCCCTTAAATGTCACTTGTTGGCTTTTACTGGAGAAAAGCCTGATCAACTCCTTATATACAGAGTGTGAGAGCAGGCAGATTATATTAAATATATTATATAGCTCAGGTCAAACTTACAGCTGCATTTACTGGAAACTTGCACACAGGCCTGGCTGGGGAGGTTCTTGCTGTATATTAAACCCTCAGACAAGAGCACTTTGGAGCAGAAAAATGGGAAAACAAGGAGAGATCATTCACCCAAGTTGGTGGAATGAGACAAGGACAAGGGCACAGCAACTCCAGGGAATTTATCAGCAGCTGGAAAAGGTCTGTCTTGGGCAGAAGGAGGAGCTGGGCTTTAGGAAGCAGCAATATTTGCCATTTAACCAAGGCAAAGTGTCAGGCAGTGCCCTGCCCCTTTCCTGCCAGACCCAAAAGCTTCCATGGATTTTCCAAATCCATCTTTGCTTTGGCTGATGAGCCCCTTTCAACACTCGCCACTCAGTGTCTGGATTTCAGAGGAGCTGTTTCCATAACTTCACTCCAAAAGGCAAAGTGAGGCCAGAGGGACTGGCCAGGCTCCCCTCCTGGGAGGCTGCTCCATCTGCACCAAATCAGCCTTCACCCCATGGAGCAGAGGAGGGCTGGGGATCCATCAACAACCGTGACACCTCCCAAAGTGTGAGAGATGGGACACTCCCACTGCCCTCCCAAGAAATGCTGCTTAAAATTGTTTTTAATGAGGCAAGAGCTGTGTTTTTAGTGAATTCTTCCTGCTCTCATCCCTAACAAGCTCCATTTTTAGGGATGGGAGAGAAGGAATGAGGGTGGGAAGGATCCACTAAAAGACAGAGGGTGCATTTAGAAGCACAGAATCCTGAGTTGAAGGGACCCACAAGGATCATCAGTCCCACTCCTGGCCCTGCACAGGACACCCCAACAATCCCACCATGTGCCTAAAAAATCATCTCCCAATTTGTAAGCAAAACACAAGGTACAGCAATAAATCTTTGAGGCAAAGCCCCAATTAGTTCAGTTTTCCAAAGAGATGAGAAAGCTGGTTCCACACTGCCTGGTCTCTGGGCAACATCCAACTGTCAGCTTGGAAATCTTATTTTAAAGCTGCTTCTTTCCCTTTGCAAACAAGAAGCAGCAAGAGGAGATTCCTGAGCTCTGTGGGGTTGAGGCACAGGGCTGTTCTCACATGTGGTGGCTGCAGATTCATTTGCAAAAGTCCTGGAAGACCTGCTGCTCAGTGTGTGCCCCACAGACCTTCCTCCAGTTAAATCCAAGGGAAGAGAGGAAAATCCAGCCTAGAAACCACTGTCTAGGCTTCTTAAGGAAATATTAAAAGACAGGGGGGGAAAAAAACCCCCTCTGTGGGACTGGACAAGCTCCAGGCTCTGCATCCATGGCTTGCCTGTAATCCCAGTATAATGGGTGTCTTTTTTGGAGCCCAACCAGTGCCAATGGTTACAAATTTCTGTTTGCAGTTTTATGGGGCAAGAGCTGCGGTCGACACTCTCCCATAAAGTGTAATACTATCATCATGTGCCAGAATGCAAACTGAAAAGATTCATTATTTTGTAATTTAAGACCTTATAAAATACCTGGAGATCACATGTTGACTGACACTCACATCTGGTGGGACAGGGCTTGACTGAGCTGCTTTTCCTGGGTCAGGTACACGGAGTAAACACTCCCTGGTTTGTGGATAAATAACCAATTATGCATTCAGGGGGAGGAAAAGGAATTTTTCAGATGTCAGTAAAGCCAAGCTGGGAGGAGAGGGTTGCAGAAAAGTGGATTCACAGTTTTTCTGGCTGAGGGGCAGCAGGGCAGCTCAGTGTTCCTCCTCCTCCCCTGACAAAGGGCTGCTGTCAGCAAAGGCACACACCACAATTACGGGTCTAAAAGCAAAATCAAATTAATTAGAAGCTGATGCCTTTAGCTGGAGCCAAGACAGGACTCAGGAATCCTCAGATGTTAAATATACAACATAAATCATGGATCTCTTTGCTCCCAGCCAGAGAATGTTCCCATTCCCAATCCTCCCCATGACATTCATTCACCATAAACTCTTCTGAGCAGGTGAAAGGTGCCAAATGCTCCTGGGACAGCACCGACCTCCACCAGCTTTGTCCAACCAGTGCAAACTACCCAGGGCATGGCTCCAAAACCAAGGGCAAAGAGGCAGCACAGAGCACAGACTCATGGCCTGGCTCTCGGGTGGGTGAGAGGGATGAAAGGTTCCTGGCTGCTCCTCATAACCCTGCTCCTTGCATTCAGCTTTTAATTCCCTCCAAAAGTATCCCCAGGACACTTTGAGGCAGTTCTGCCTGTGCTGGGTGATGGGCTGAGACTCAGCCTGTGGATGAGCCGGAGAGGGCTTGGACAAGCAGCTGCTGAAGGAACACAGGACTTGGTCCTGAGAGGATGCTCCAGCTCCTCTGAGGGCCTTCAAGGGCCAGTGTCATTCATGGCATTGATGACACCCCGTGCCATCCCCAAGGGGTGGATTTGCTGTCAAACAGGCAGAAAATCATCTCGGAACAGGGACAGCAGCAGGACCTGTTGGACACGGGACCCTCAGCACAGGGTGGCCCCAAGGCTTTGCTGTGTGATGTGTGATGCTGTGTGAGCTCTTGGGGCAGGATTTAGGGGCAGGAACAAAGCAGCCCTCGTTTCACTGAGCAGATTATGTTGCTCAGCATTAATTTAAGAAAGAGCCATAGTTTTTCTGCCTAGGATTAGCAGTGCAAGCCTTGTTTCCCCCCTAATACCAGAAGAGCTGTAGGTTTTGGTTCTGAATGCTGACCTGAGGCTCACCCCCAGAGCCCAGTCTGGGCACGAGCTGAGCACCCACCCTCTGACATGTTCCACAACTCAGAGAATCCCCAGGCTGCCAACACTAACATTCTGTTAGACAGAGCAGGACAGATTGAGGGTGTGGGTCACTCACGAGGCCAAGAAGGGATAAAATTAATCAGGGCAACCACTGTGGAAGGGTGAGAACAAGTGCCTGAGTTCTTGAGGAGTCCTTGGGTGCCAGACTGGGCCTGAGGTTAAAACCACAGGATTGGCCATTTTGGCTGTTCAGGGATTTTAAGAATCACACGTGGATTTGTCTGTCACCAAAACCCCAGGCTTTGTGACTGAACACTTCACTGAAGGGCCCAAGGACAGTAAGGAACTCATAACTTGTTTAGAAGTAAAATAAACAGTAAATTCATATTGTTACCACCTAGAAACAAATAACAGACCCTTTAGTACAGAAGCCACTGAACATTCAACCCATCTCAACCTGCTATAAGCACAAGTGCCAGACTACAGTACTACTAATGAAGTTTGTAATTGCACCTCCTGCCAAGGCCATCCATCTTTGTCCACGCTGATAAGACAGAACAAGGTGTACTGGAGCCAGAGGCTTGTTCCTCCTTTTTGTTTGGGCACAACTCACACCAACAGCACCAGTCTGAGCCCTTGGGACCTGAGGAGCTGCCACCCAACAATGCCCAGGGCACCCCCACATGGAGGAGAAACCTCATGTGCCAGGGAATGAGCTCTGAGCAACCTGATAACACTGGCTGAGAACAGAAAAAAGGGTCACAAGTCTGGCTCTTTCTAAAAAACTCTGAGGGAACCCCCAAAATCTCTGCAAGGTGCTCTAAACATGAAGAAACGACATTAAAAAACCACCCCAGCTCTGCTGCACAAGGACTGGCCCTGGTGTGAGGTACAGGAGTGCTCAGAGTGATGCTCCCCTGCAAGGCACCAGCCCCTGACCTGCCTCAGAGCACAAAGTGAGACAAAACCATCCAAAATTCCATGAGGTTTCCCATGGGTGATGGCCTGGAAGCACAGCCTTGCTGCATCCCAGCTGGTACCCAACTGCACACAGTGCTCAAAGGGCCAGAAGGGGAAGCAGTAAGGAGTCCAAGATAACCCCAAATCCATCTCCAGGAACTAATTCAGGGAATTCTAGAAGGAGCAGCTCGTGCTACAAAGGAGGGTGAGGACCTGGGGACATGTTTTATAGTCGTGCACTTGGCAGTGCTGGGTTAATGGTTGGACTCCATCTCAGATGTCTTTTCCAACCTAAACAAGTCCCTGATTTGGAAGAAGGAAGGCTGAGGGAGAGGAGAGGGGCTGTGTGTTAGAATCAGAACATAAATTTCCCCAAGTAACACATGGCCCTGAACCTTCCCCAGGATTTGCATCCACTTGCCAAGCTGGGTGCGTGCCAGGCAGCTCACACCTGAAACCCCCACCCCTGCTCAGTACAGCTCTGTGCTCCAGGCTTAATAAATCCCAGCTCCAGGCAGGGATTGCTGGAAAGGCAACAAGGCTGAGCTCACACGGCCCCGTTGTTTCCACGTGGGGCTGGGTTTGCACCTGGGCAGGAGCAGGAGCAGCCCCAGCCCAGTGTCTGCAGCCCCAGCCCCTCCTGCTTTCCAGGCAGCCCTTGATTACAAACAGGAGGGGTTTAATCACAACGAGCTGGAAACTACTTCTGCAAACAAGTTTTATCACCTTAAGACTGGAGGTTTTTCTTCTCCATCTTGCCCTGGAGGAGGGAAGAAAAGCCTGACCTGCTGCCAAAGCCATTCCCCCTTGTCTGTGAGTCAGTGGTTTGACTCAGCCTGGTGGGACAGGAGCCATCTGACAACAATGGGAGTCTGGCACTTCGCATCCCAGAGTTCAACAAGCTCACGAGCCCTAAAAATAAACCCTGCTAAGCTGCTGAAGTTGGATTTTCCTACCAAATTTCCTGCTGAGCTGTTCCAACCATCATTTGACCACATACTGCCTCATTGATAGACCTGCCTGGTTAGAGGCAGAGATTTAATTAGCAAGGGAGGAAGAAGGGAATTCCTGTTGGTGGGGGTTTTTTTTTAGAGGAGGGAAGAACAAGTGAGATAGAGAATTCTGAGCAATGTACACATTTTCCTGGCACTGCAGTTGCTGCAAAGGGATGCTGTGAAACACCTCCTTCCTCCTCATGGGTCTGTCCTTCCTTCCCTGAACAGTTTAAATAAAGCAACATCTGCAGAAACTCCACAACAGATGAGCCCTAATCAGGGAAAGATAAATGTTAAGTATGTGGGATGTGTGTGGAGGTGCAGGAGACCAAGGGGCCTGGTGAGAAATGGGTGCCAAGTCACTTGAGCTGTGGATTAGGGTTGGCAGGGATTCCAGGGAGCCTGGCCCAGCACAGGGAAAACGTGCTGCAGGACTGACAGCCAAGTACACACTGAAATCATGGGTCAGAAAGGACATCTGGGGCAAAAGGGAAATGCTGCAGGCAGATCTATTGCCCAGACGTGGGGGAAAAAAGCTCCTGAGCAGGCAAAGAAATCCATGGGCAAAGCTGGAATTCCTGTTGGGTTCAAGGTGACTGGAGCTCCACACGTGGGAGCTCCCAGGAGCAGCTCTGTGTCATCCTTACACCTTTCTCCGTGTGTTCAGGGAGAGTCCAAGGTGAGAGCTCCCATCCTGACAGGAGCTGTGGTTGGGAAATCAGAGCTCCAGGTCAGAATCTGAGAAAAAGGTGTTCCTGGATGCTTTGCAGGGCAGGTTGCAACCTGGTCTGGTGGAAGGTGTCCCTGGATCTTTAGTGTTTTCCCAGCCCAAAGCACTCAGTGATTCCATAAGGAGACATCCTCTGCTCCTAAAGGATGTGCTCAGGGCTTTCCACCGTGGGAGCAGCAGCAGCTCAACCCCCCTGACTCGCTCAGAGCTCCTGAGCTGCTCTGTCTCAGCATTAAAAATGACCTTTATGTGGTAACACTGATCAACACCCTCCATCTCCAGCTCCAAACAGGAAACCCCAGTCAGCACCACACAGAGCTCTGAGCAAACAGGGGCTTTGCCAGCAGCCCTTGCTGGCAGAGCTCTCACACCTCTCCCTGCTCTTTCCTCTCCTCTCCTGCTCTGTGTTTCACTGGGGGCAGATGGGGAGCACAGGAGATTTAAAGCAGCTCCCCATAAACCCAGCTCAGCTCCCCAGCCCAAGCTCCAGCAGTAAAATTCCCTCTGCTGAGGCAGAACAGGCAGTTGCAGCTGGAGACCAATGGCTCCAACAGGAGATATTTTTACTGGCTTTGTCTCACTTGGCTGCCACAGAAAGCAACCTGAGGGCTCTAGGCAAGGAGCAGAGATCAAATTTACTTCCTTTCCTTGCAGAGTTTGAAGTGAAAGAGCATATTCCACAGTGCTCTCTTAGGAAAACATATCAAGCATATTTTACTCCTTCTTTTCCCCCCATTTCTCTTTTCCTTTGGGCAATAACCTCTGGATAAAGCCCAGGGACAGGGCCTGGTGTCTGTCTGGGTCACTGACATTGCACTGGCTGGGCATGGCCACAGCCCAGCCTGAGAGACATTAAAGGGCATGTTCATGGGGGGAATTCAGCCTGTGGGCACCTCCTGGAGCTGCTGAAAGCTGTGTCTCAGCTTTGCAACACCCCCTGAGCCACAACTGCGAGGGGCTTATCACACACTGTGCAGCTCAAGGTCACATCTTGCTGTGCAGAGAACAGCAGAGCCTCACACCACGGGCAGAATCCTCCCACCTCGGTTAGTTCACTAGATTTTCACTAGTTTGTTCTTCCCAAACCTCCATCTGCCCAGTTATTTTGGTAACAGTGGAGCTCAGCATCACTGCATTCCACAAGCCTCAAGGAGGAATTGGCTAAAAACAAGTGATCTCAGAGGCTTCCACCTCATTTTCCAGCACAAAAAGCTGGTGGTAGGTGCTGAAAAAAACCCCTGGAAACCAAGGTTTTAACTAAGGAAACACAGGATAAACTGAAACACAAAGGGATGCAAACAATTCTGAGGTTGAACTGTGGTAGCAAGTCCCAGGGATATTTTGGAGACTGTCCTAAAAAAAAAAAAGGCTGTTTATTCCCAACACCATGGAGACCAAAAATCACTTGTGTCAGCTCTGCTTGTACTGCAGCCAGGTTTGCAGGAAATCAGGGAAGGAATTTTGATTACAAGTGACCACTGCTGAAGATGTGTATTCAGAGAAGGACTTTTCATCCAGTTCCTTTTGTTTCTTGATTCATAGTCAGGCTCTAATCCTATGGCCTGGCAAGCTGGAATTCCCATGGCAACTCTTTTCCAGCAGGGAAAGCTGGCAAGGGGGAAAGGGCACTATTTCAATACCTGATTACTATTTCTTCTACAGCAAATCTGATGCCAAACACACGAGAGCAACTTATTTTTAAGCTTGATCTACAAGAAAAAACCTCTTCCAAGGTGAAAATCCACCGTGAAAATCCTTCGTTTCAGGATCTGCAAGTTCTTAATCTGCTCTTGCTGTGTGGTCTGTGTGTCCATACCCCACTTAGCACTCGTTTCCTAATGGAAAAGCAGAAATGGGAAGCTTGCTGGTGAAAATGTAGGGCAAGAGAGCCAAGAAGGATTTATTTTCAGGGGACTCACAGAAAGACTTTTGTTTAACCTTCTCTGGTGTCAGAGCATTGTCTTTTCTAGTCCCATGATGGGCAGAGAAGAGCCAGGGCAGACTGCTGACATGGAAACCAATTTCCCTTTCAATAATCTAGATTTTCTCTGTCAATTGAAGGCCTGGCATTTATGCTGTTTATTTAGGAATACACAGAAAAGAAGAAACCCAGCCCACCTTGCTGCCCTTTTGTCTCTGAACAATCACACCCCAGGAGTGGCTCCAGCCCAGGAGAGATGCTGGTCCCAACACCACCTCCCCAACCCCAAGGGGTAAAACCAGCCTTGCAGAGCTGTGCTGAGCTGGCCCTGAGCTGTCACAGGCTCAGGGGTCACTGAGGTGCCTTTTCCCCACATTCTCTATTTCTGTTTTTACAGGGTGTCTTTCCCAAGCATGGAAATGAAGACAATTTTTCCTTAAAAAAAACAACAGCCTCCTCAGACACTGAATTGTGCAATCAAACCAAGCAAACCATAAGTCCAGACTCTGCACTTTGGACACCTGAGGCAGCAAACAGACCCTGCACAGGGCCTGGGGCACGAGGTCACAGCAGTGGGAGCATCATTTTTGCCTCCAAAAACCCCACTCTAAGTCCAATCCAGCAGTGGGAAGGGGGTGTGGGCACCCAGGTGTGCAGTGGGTCACTTTGGGTGGCCAGTGACCCAACCATGACCACGTGAGGCCGAACCACTGCAGCCACCCAGTTTGTAAGAGGAAGCTGTGCCATTATTCCAGAATAACAAGAAGTTCATTTCTAGGCATTATCAATATTTCTTGTTCATCTTGGAAGCTCTGGTGCACATCTGAAGTGAGGAAGAGGTTGGAATCCCTGCCTGGTCCAGGGCTCAGGCCCATTTCCAAGCACATTCCCATGGCCCTTCACTGGGATGTCACTGGGATGACTCTCGAGACACCACAACAAACAAGAATTCAAACTCTAAATAAGACTCTAAACCATGACACAGCTTTTCTTTCAGCTTCCACGAGCACTTTAAACACAGGATACCCAAGAAGGAGGTTTGGATGGTCAACAAGGGGCACCAGCTCCTCACCTCTGATCCAAGGCACTGAGGGAGGTAACCAGGGCTGGTGCCTGGGGGCAGATGATGCTTCTGGCACATTCCAGGACCCATCAGTCAGGATCAGGTTTGAGGCTCATCCCAACACCTCCTTCCCAAGGTCTGGAGTGAGATCCTGGAAAGGAACACGTTAATTAACAGCCTGTGTTTGTGCCCACTGCAGGCACAGGGGTGTCCCCCACTCTTACAGAGCCCTGAGACCCTTTGGGAGGCAAGCCCAGCCTCGGTTTTGGTTTTGTAGCATCTACCTGTCCTTTGAACGTGTTTTTGTGCAGCTTTTTCCAGCTGCAAACTCATCATCACCCTGGAGCTGTCCAGAGAGCTCTGGGTTCCAAAGCTGGGGGGTGGCTGATCCCCCCACTCCCACCCAACCCACAACCTCCCTGCAGCCACCCAAGCCCTTGGCAGCCCCCAGGGAGCCTCCCATGGGGGTGGGAGCCCCCAGCTCCTGCCAGTCCCCACATCCAAGGCTTTCCTCCTGCTTTCTGCTCAGCAAAGCTTCAGGAGGGGACAACTCATCATTTCCCTGTTTAAAGGCAGAGCAGATTCTGCTTTCACCTGCAGGTAAAGTGTGCATCATTCCCACATGCAGAAAAATAGGGAATCTTCAGGAATATTCCTGGGCTTCACTACAAATCAAACTCGTTCTCTCAGCTGCATCATACTTGAGTTGCAGATTCTACAGTGAGTTGAGAGATTAATACTGAGGGACTGTTGGGGACCCCTTTTAGTGATGCCAGAAAAGTTTCTGGAGAGCTTCAATTAACACTTTCCCCCCAAGGAGAGCTGGAAGGTGGCCAAGGCTACGTGGGAGCACTGGGGCTTTGTTTGCCTTCATTCCCAGAGCACACAAGTGACTCTTCTCCTCTGTGGATGCTCCTCCTGCAGGAGCTCTGTGTCAATAACTCCACAGGACACGTCTGGGAATGGCTGGGAGTTCTGCACTCACTGTCACTCCGACCTGGGCCTCTTCAATTAACCTCTTCAGGGTTCAAAGGGGAGTGTGAGGCTTGGACTCCAACATTCCTGGGGCTCCAGGACTCTCCCCAAGGCCTGCACAAATCCCTGCTCTGTATCCCAAAGGACAGCTCTCAAAGCTCTGCTGAGCTTTCCCAAAAACTGCCTTAAAAAAAGGAAAGTCTGGCCCTGAAGGTGCAAAAGGATGGTGCTCAGTGCCACCCATCTAAAGCTTTGGCTTCTGTGTACAAGGAGAGCTTTTTGCAATGGCAAATAGTCCAGCTTAGAAAAGCCAGAACTGGTCTTTTCTTATTCTGTGCTTTTGCACCTGAGAAGGTGCCCAAGGCACCTCAGTCCTGGGCACTGGTCCCTCTGCACCATTCTGAGCTCCCCTACCCCACAGGAGACCCCACAAACATTCCCTTCAGGAACACCCAACTGCACTATGGCTTTGACACTTTAGATCCAAACCCAGGTTCTTTTCTCACGTTTCTGCTAGAAAATATGATTTATTCGTAGTCAGGTACATGTGTGCACTCAGTGAGGATCTCAAGCTGTTGAACCTGGAATTTCCCTTTATTTCTGCCTCTTACTTCAATCTTCATTTCCATCTCCACATCTGGCTCCTGCATTTCCATCTCTACAGCCACCAGTTGTTCTCTGGCTGGTGCTGCTCAGGTTAATGAGCCCCTAATGAAGCTGTTAAAGAGAACAAAGGCCTGAGCAAAGAGCAAGTTTGCCCCTTTTCCCTCTTCTCCGTTCACAATTTAAGCCACCTGGGATCCAGACAAGCTCCTTTTTCTTGTCAGAAATTAGAACACCCGAGCTCAAAGTGTTTGTTCTGCTCCATATCAGGGTTTTGCCCAGTTTCCAGTTAAATTTGAACCTGTGCCACAGCATCTCTCACTGATTCCCACATCACTGAGGGATCCACAAAGCTTCCAAGAGTGAATCCAAGGTGCTCCCAAATTATTTCACTAGGTTGCCTGGCTTGCTGGAGCAAAACCATTTTCTCACAGAGGGGAATAGACTGAAATCACTACAGGAAATAAGGAAAAGAGCCATTTCTTGATGTGTTTTTTTCCCTGTACAAATTTGTTGTATCACAGACAAAAGGCCTTTTTTAGATCTATAAAACCCATAAAAAACAGCAACAAGAAAGGTCAAACCAGAAGGTGCATCAAGGAAAAAACTCTGAAGCATTTAGTGAAGAACACAAATCTAATTTGAGGGGAAAATCCATCAGTTATAACAAAAAGATATTTATTAGGGGCAGTCCTTTCAAGTCTGCTCCTGCATTATACTTTCAAATGCAGGAATGGCAAAAGCAACATGAAAGCAAGCCCTGAGCAGCTCCAGGCTATGAAAAGCTGCTGGGTGACCCCCAGAAAGCTGAGGCAGCTCTGAGAGCCCCAGCAGCACCAGAGGGCAGCCGTGGCACACCAAAAACCTGTGCTGGAGCTCACAGCAACCACGAGAACACACCAGAAAGAGCTGCTGCCCATAAATGCATCTCCTGGCAGAGAAAACCGAGGGGATCCAGGAGGGAAAAGCATCCTGGCCACCCCCACAGCCCCTGGAATAGAGGAAAGATAAGGCAAACCAATTTATAAGGGCTCTTATCTAAAGGCTGCTGATCCAAGCCACTGCAAGCCCTCCTGCCACGCATTCACAGGGAGAATTCTCCCTCTCCAGCTGCTTTAATGACCCTCTTCTTCTGTGCTGCCTTCCTTATTCCACCACTGACAGAGTTCTGGGATGGAACACTTGTTATTCCAGTGCCAGGAATTGCTTTTCCTGCTGCACTCAAACCCCCAGACCCGGGTTATCTACACAGGGGAAGCCTCATCCTGCACAAATCCCACTGGGATTCAAAGGCACAGGATCAGAAAACTCAGCAATGTCAGCAATAAGGGCAGGAATTAATTAAAGGGGGAAAAAATAAGGGGTGGGATGTATTTTTATAAGAAAAAGGGGGATATTCAGAGGAATAAATCCTTTCATCTCTTACAAGAGACTCTGAAAGGAAAGGATGAGAATTATGGAATCACAGGATGGTTTGGGATGGAAGGGACCTTAAAGCCCATCCATCCCACCCCTGCCCTGGGCAGGGACACCTCCCACTGTCCCAGGGATCCCACCCTGCCCTTGGGCACTCCCAGGGATGGGGCAGCCACAGCTCCTCTGGGCACCCTGTGCCAGGGGCTGCCCACCCTCCCAGCCAGGAATCCCTTCCCAATCTCCCATCTGACCCAGTGGGAAGCCATTCCCTGGGTTCTGTCCCTCCAGCCCTTGTCCGCAGTCCCTCCCCAGCTCTCCTGGAGCCCCTTCTCCTGGATCCTTCCCTTCCCCAGGTGAACACCCCCAGCTCTCCCAGCCTGTTGAAGTTTGTTTTCAGAGGTTTCTTTGCGGTTGTTTCCCCAGTCAGTCGGTGCTCAAGGGACGTGCTGCCATCCTGTGTTCAGATCCAAACACTCAGGGTGACAAAAGGAACTTCCAGCAGCTCAGAGCGGGCTCAGAACATCTCTGCTGTGCAGCACCTTCAAAGCAGCCTGGAAATGAGCAGCTCCCAGCTGATGTACTGGCCAAGCAGCTCAGCTGCTTTGTGCAGAGCAGCTCTAAAATACCCCTGGCAGGGAGAAAATGTGCCCCCACCAACAGTGCTGTGCCTCCTCCAGGTTCTCACGGGCACAACACTCCCCCCAGATGGCACTGAGAGGATCAGGAGGGGGGTGAGGGCAGAAACAACCCAGAGCTGTCTAAATCAAATTCTTGAAGCAGCTCCTCACACAACCTCCCCCAGCCTGCCCAGGACCAGGCTCAGGTGTGCAACAAACCCCAGCTGGGCTTGTTTTCCACCTTCCCTCTCTGCCTGAGAAATTGTTCGTGGATTGTCACATTTTTTCTCAGAGTTCAGTTCAGACTCACCTTTGGGCAGCATCAGCCCTTGGCACCGAGGTGGCAGAGCCACAATTCCACAGGCAGTGGCACAGAAACTCTGGAAATCAGCAGTGTGAGGCACTTGGGATACAGGCATTCTTAGTGATTCTCCTTATCAATGCCTTTACCCAGAGTGTCCTTGCACTCAAAGAGATTTTGATCACTGCAGCAGATTTTTTAAACAATTATTGCAACAAGATATCCTAAACTATCCATCGTCATAATTCCACAGTAAATCAGGAATATTAGGAGCAGAGAGAGCCTGAAAGACCCTCAGTTTCCCATGGAAAGCTGATGGGAAACTGCCTGACCTTCAAAGCAGACACAGGTGAAGTGGTTAAAACTTAGAAAACCCAACAGAAACCTGTTCAAAGTTCTCTCTCCTTTGAGGTTTACAAGAACAAAGCTCTTTCTGCCCCCCACTTTCACACTTTTTAGCAAGTTATTTCATTCCAAATCGAAAGCACTGGAGTTTTGCTTGGGCCCAGACAGAGGTTTCAGTTTTCCCCTTCTCATGGAGCACAGCCCTGGGCTCTCTTCCACCCCCCTGCTCCAGCGCTTTTCCAGTTTATTGCAAATCTAAAGGACTGGATCAGGGGCTTGGCTCTTCCCAGGGAAGCAGGAGCTCAACAGCAGCAACCAAACATGGTTTGGGTAATGAAACTGGATGTTCAAGATACGACTCTGAGAGATAACTTGTGTTCTGGAATCTCCTGGGTTTACTGCTCAGATAAATTTAGGTTGAGTAGAAAAGTCTGTCAGACCAAAAGTGGCTCAAGTGCTTTGTATCCACAGCTGAGCAGGTTCTTCATTTCAACAAAACATCATTTCAGATCTTCTCAATAGCAGGGGAATGATCTTCTGCCTTCCCCACACAGACAAACATTTTTTCACCCTTGTTTTCATTTCAGCCAGGAAACACTGAAAGTTCATTTAAAACTATTTCAAGTGGGATATTTTTTGTGACCATTCTGTTGTTGTTTGGGTTTTTCAACAGTTAGCATTTTCTTGTATTGCTCCACACCCTTAGATCCCTGCACTAACAATTCGAGACAGAACCCAGCCTTTAACAGCACGTTTTCCATGTTTTAGATGCATAAATTCCTTCATTTCATTGCTTTGCAGTAGTAGATACCTCCCAGCCTGGGGCAAAAAACAGCTTACAGAAATTTTACTATCTGAAGTGGAACTGAAGCTTATTGTTACAAATAGTCATATAATGAGGTTAAAAGGGCCATAAATCTTCACAAAGTCAAGTTCCTTCCTGCTCTGAAGGCACATTTTCAGCAAGGGAAAGTCTATTTAGCCAGGGCTTGGGGCTGAAAAATAACCTTAAAATAGCAAGTCAGCCCAAGAAGCTAAAAATCATTGTTACAAAAATAATTTGCCCTGTAAATACAATTGTCTGGAATTGAGATGACAGGGGCTGGCAGGGAAAAATGGGGGTTATATCCCCCCATTACTGGGGGTTCATGGTTGAAAGGAAGGAAAAGCTGGATTGAAGGAGAAGAGCCCAGCCCCTGCTTTGACCATCGTGCCAGAAGTGCCAGGTGGGGTCCAAACAGGGCTTTGGCAGCTCGTGTAAGTGAAATTCAGAGCTTAAATCAGATTCCCTCCGAGCCTGATCCCAACAGGGATCCCCTGTTTGTACCCTCCTGGCACCAGAGGCAGCAGAGCTTTAATACAGGCAGAGGGTTTTATTAAACAAAGGTATAAAACCTGGTTTCTGGGAGCTCAGCTCAGGCTGGTGGCTTCTCCAGAGCCCATTTACTTTGCTTTCCCCTGGGATCATATGGGAAGAACCAACACCTTCCCAAGCCCTGCATCCACCCAAACCCTACAATTGTACTGATCTTGAAAGCCTACAGATCCATTCTTTGCACCAACACCTTTATTTGGGAGGAAACACTATTCAGGCACCCTCAGGAATAATCAGGTATAGAAACACCCCAAGCCTTCTCTCTCAGCTCAGGGGCCTCCAGACCTGCTGCCTGGGGAGCAGCTCAGCCACAGCTGCATGGAACCGTGTGGGCTCTGCCCACAGAGCTGCAGGAAGATCCTCACAGCTCATGCAAAGAGCTCTCAGAGCCACCCTGCTCGGGGCTAAAGGCTCAGAGGGGAAAGGAGCTGCAGCTGCAGCACGGGGGGACTCTGTGCCATGGGACTGGCCAACAGGTTTGGGTTGGTTCTGCTCAGGGGGGTCACACCTTGGTCAGACAAACCAGCAAAAGGACACACAGTTCCCAACTTGCCACTCCAAAGGGGATGTCTGCTTCAGGAGATCAACCCCACCTTCTTGGGGGATGTCCCAGCTCCTTCCCAGCTCTCCTTGGCCTGGCTGGAGCAAACATTCGCCTCTGAATGCACCACATGCCCCTGTTGGGTGGCAGGGGCTGCATGCCCTGTGTGCCAGGCTTGGCAGCCTTGGGCCCAGCATTGTTTTCTGGTTCAGATAAAAGCATTTTTCCCTCCCAGCTGTCTTTGCTGACCGACCCAGGGAAATCTTTTGCTGCCTTCCCTGGTGATCAGCCTCCACCAAACACATTCCCAGACAGGCTGAGGTTGAGCCAAGGACTTGGCATTCTTAAAAGTGACTTTGGTAAGAGAAGAAACTGCACTGACAGCAAATAATGGGCATGTCCTGCTTGCAGAGTCAGCCTGCACATGAACCCAAAGCCCCTGCTCTGTGTGACACTCCCAGTGCCAGGCTGGCAGCAGTGCCTGCTCTCCCCCTGCTCCCAGGACTGCCCAGGATGTGCTTATCCCTTTCCTACACCTCTCCCACTGCAGCATCTTCCAGGACTCAACCCCTTCTTGCTCCCCTGAGCTGCCTGACCCCCCCCCCAGCCCAGCTGAGCTGCAGAGGTGAAGCTGCTGAGCCCTCACATGCTCTGCCTGGAATTTCCCTCCTGCTCCAAGAGCTGCTGGGGAAGACACATCTTCCCTCCCTCCCTCCCTCCCTCCCAAGCATCTGTGAGGCCTCTGACAAAAGGCAGAATATTGTTCTCATGAAGCCTGATGTCTCTTGCTCTGCAGAAACCTAATTAATGCCTGTTAATGGAGCTAATTTGAAATCCCTGATACAGCAAGTGCCCAGTGCTCCTTCCAGACATCATCTCTCCTTCCAGCCAGAAAGAAAGGAACAAAAAAGGACCCACTGTGACTGACCTTTGCACACTTACATGAGTAAAACTTTCACATCACTGATGTCTTGACCACAAACCGTCGGTTTCTTTTTTTTTCCCCCTCCAACTCTACAACAATTCTCAGAAGAAAATTGATTGCGACATGAATTTATGAGCTGCAGCTATTCTAGATAAGGGGGTTTTCCTGGAGTGGGTAAAAATGGTTTTTATCTGGATACAGAGATGATGAGATCCTGAGAAAAGCAGAGATGGGGCTGATATTGATGTGGAAGTGGAACCTGAGAATTACTGATGGATCTGGGAAGCACCTGGGTGCTGCTTACGAAGAGAAAACAGAAAAAAACCCAACCCCAAAGTGTTTTCTGTAAACTCAGCAAGCCAAAAAAACCCAAAACACACACAAACCAGACTGAAAAACAAAAGAAAACTAAAAAACCCAAACCCCAGTAATGCAAACCCTGCAATGAGAAAGTGTCAATTCCACTTCTAATTCACAGACATTGATAATTTCCCAGTCAGAGCCCAGTGCAGACTGGGATGAGCTGTGCCTTGGTTTGTGGGAGATCACAGGACTGCTGTGACTTCCACTGATTTCAGGGAGGAAGGGAAACAAGGAACTTTGCTTTTAATCTAAAATTAGACTTTTTAAGAAGCCAAGTCTTAACTGTTTTTCTCTTTCACTACTCATTGGGATGTTCTACATGGAGAAAAATAGGATGTAGCTCAACCACTGTGTCATCCCAGAATGTGAAGGATTCTTTCTGCCTGAAACGTGGCAAAACTTTAGTCATTTTTTTTAGTAAAAAAAAACAACCCTGCAGAACGCTGCAGATGCAGCTTCAATATTATTGTAACTTAAATACTATTGTGTTGCATTTCCTCTCCAGGTGTCTGACAGAACCACGGGCTGATGAGTGAAAGACAAATTTGAAAGAGAAAATATCAAAAAGGAGAGAAGCTGAACACAGAGATATTGGAGAAACTGTCAGAAGGAGAAAAAAAAACCCCAACGGGGCCAAGGAATGGTGGCTGCCAAGGAAATCTTGACTCCTGCATCCAAATGAACTGCTGGGAAGAGTAAAGACTTACTCACTCCTCCCAGCACAGGGCTGGGTTTAACAGTCCTCGTGGGATGTGAGCAAAGGACAGTGTTCTCCAGGATGGGAAGCAGCTCCAGGTCTGGCACAGGGACCTGCTGGCTCCTGCTCTGCTCCCTCCCACCAGGAGACACCAAATCCACTTTGTTGTGGGATGTGACAGCCCCTTCCCAGCTCTGCTCTGCCTCTTTGGCCAGAACTTGCTGTACTGCAGGTCTGGAAGGCACAGACTTGGCTCCAAGACTGGTGGTGTTCAGCTTCAGTGGAGTCCAAGCACATTTAGGCACTTAAACCTCATAAAAGATCTTTATAAGCAAAAAAAGAAGCCCCAAACAGATTATGGTGAGCTAATGTTCCTAAGGAAGGGTGAGATAAAGCTGCCCTGTCTTCATCTCCACACACCTCTGCTTTGGGCAGGGAAATGAAACCAGCTCCCCAGACTTTCTCCTGCTCCATTCCAGTCATGGAAAGGAGAGAGAGAGAGCAAAACCATCTCGTGTCTTTTCATTATTCCAATCAAACAGTGAAATCTGTGCTGTAGGTATTTTCATTTGTGGGTACTGCCAGTGTTTCTGACCTCAACGAAATGACAACACGTTTCATGAGGCTGTTTTCTCCCACGAATTGTTCTCCTCTGAGTCCTTCACCAGCCAGGAGCTCCCCAGAGGGGACCTGAAATGTCCCTGCTGCTGTTGATCTCTTGGTGTCCGTGTTGGGGTCACTGAACTCATTTTTCCCTCTGTCCAGGCTGACATGTTGATACCAGGTCCAGATCCAGCCTTGCTTGTTTGTCCTACGTGGCACCAGACTGGTTTCAAGGCCAGGTTGGACAGAGCTTGGAGCAACCTGGGATAGTGGAAGGTGTCCCTGCCCCCTCCATGGCAGGCAGTGGGAAGAGATGAGCTTTGAGGTCCCTCCCAACCCAAACAATCCTGGGATTCCATGAATAACCTGACAAGAATGAGGTCCAACCCGGCCTTGGACACTCCCAGGGATGGGGCAGCCACAGCTTCTCTGGGCACCCTGTGCCAGGGCCTGCCCACCCTCACAGGGAAGAATTCCTTCCCAATATCCCACCTAAATCTCTCATTTTTAAATGTAATTAAGTTCTACTTTTGCTGCAACCTTTGCTGCTGTTCCCCAGACGAAGTGAAAGGGGAAACACAGCCTTAAGAGAAAAATGTGATGAAGAACATGACCATGTTCGTTAGGACGGTGTTTTCTAGTCTCTTGGGAATTCCCCTGTGGAGTTCATTGCTTTTTGTGTTCCAGTTTTCATGCACAGCTCCCCCTTCCCTCTGCAGCCCTGGCAGTGCCACAGCCAGTACCTGGGACGTGGCACACCATGGGATCACGGAATGGTTTGGGTGAGAAGGGACCTTAAAGCCCATCCAGTCCCACTCCTGCCATGAGCAGGGACACCTCCCACTATCCCAGGTTGTTCCAAGCCCTGTCCAGCCTGGCCTGGGGATTCCATAACCTCCCTGGGCAGCCTGTTCCAGCTCCTTGCAGCCTTCCAGGTGCCCACTGCTCTGCCTTTCCCAGTGTGGTAAATGGGGATGTGGCTGCAGTGCTGGTAACCAGGGTCACGTAGCAGATGGGAACTCCTTTGGTCTGAGAGAGGAAGTCCTGCAAACATGCAAATACCTGAACTTTGAAACGTGGCCCATCCCACACCAGTGTCACCAGCCTTGCCCTGCTCATCCAAGCCCTTCCACTTCCCACATGAGCTGTGGCCACGGGAATGGTTCCAATACAGGCAGAAAACCTCATTTCCTGAGAGCCAGTGGGGATATCTGGGGCGGGCTCCCAGTGGGGATGTCCAAGCTCACACCACTCTCCCAGACCTTCCCTGCCACAACTCTTCCCCTTGTCCTGCCATCACACGAGGGGTTGGTCACCAGCATGTGAACGTTGTTACAACTCAGGCAGATGATTCTAAGGTGAAGTTGGTTCCCTTAGAATGACGTTCCAAGACTAGAAGACCCTTTGCAGGGATCTCTAAAGCCTGTTCATTGATAACCTTCACATTTAGTTGGATCTCACCAGGCTTTACCAGTGTTTCTCCTCCAGGAAAACTGCAGCATGAGGCTCCAGGAGGCACATAAAGGATGAGTTCAATACCCTGTGCAGGTAAGGAAAAAGAACTTCATGTCCCAGCTTGTAGCAGCTGCTCCAGGGTTACTCACCCCTACACAGACCCCCTTGGGGAGGGAACCGTTGCAAAGAAATGAAACTGGGCAAGAAAGTTCAAATCACCACTGTCAAAAATAAGAATTCATCTGTCCCTCAAAACGTCCCTTTATCCCCTCCAGGAGGGTCACTGGACTCTGTCTGTCCAAGGATTCTGAGCTGCAAAGGAGGGAAGAGTTTCAGCAAAGACAACCAGGGGTGTTATTTTTAGCACCAGCTGGGTGGAAAATACTTCTCAGAGGCTCTAGTTGGTAGAGAAGACATTTCCTCCTTTTTAGCTTCTGCTAAACCCCAGAGTCAGGAAGAAAACGACGACAAGGGGCAGCGGTTCCGCCGGGCAGATCCGCGCGGTCCGTGCCCGCGATTCCCAGATCTCCCACGGGAAAAGCTCCTGGAGTTTCCTCCAGCTCCAGAGATTCCAGGTGCTCAGCTGCTCTGAATCAAGGCTGGGGCGAGCTTCCAAGGTTTGGGGTACTCCAGCCTTGAAAGCATTCCAGGATTCCCCTTCTCTCCCTGCTGTCAGGAATAGTTGTGTTACTGCAGAAACCCTTGGTGAGAACGTTGTTCAGGCCAATATCTACCCACAGTTTGAAGAGCCCACACAAGGGAGGGTGGGATGCAGCCAGGGATGGGCTAAGACAGAGCTAACAGGCTTCTCTGTTAGGAAATGTTCCTGGTTTGAATTAAAAGTCCATCCATTTCCAACTGAATCTGCCTCTCTCTTGGACAGAAGTGCCATGTGTGTCTGTACTGAGAGCAGAGGAAATAATTAACATGATTTAACTACTCAGGGTAATTGTGGCTCTGCAGCAGCACAAAGAGTCACTAATGAGCAACAATATTTCAGTGGCCAGAGAAGTGCAGGCAGGGAATTAGAATTTATTTCTCACAGCCCACCCTGTCCTTACCTTTTCCATGTGCCTGATGCTTCTTTTTTCTTCAAGGGAAAAACGTTTGGGCTCGGGGCCCAAACCCAGAGATAAAAGGGCAGCATCTTGCAATGCCTGCCACTCTCTGTTCCTCATTTGTTATCTGATTTTTTACAATAAACAACCCGTTTCTCTAATTGAATCTGCACACATGCTTTGCACTTTCTTAGTCACTGGACTCCTTTAAATAAGCCTTGAAATTCGTCACGAAAAGAATCACAGACTCAGGATCCAGATGTCCACTTTCTGCTTGTCATAGTGCAAGTTATGACTAAACTTATACAAACTTAGTAGTATCTTTTATTGAACATCTACTTTTCCACACTGCAGAGTCTTGAGTTGGCAGCAAAATTAATTTGCTGTCCAGCTATGACATGAAATCTGACTCTGTCTCTATTTTATTTATTGGATGCTCCATCCAATATTATTTATGGGGTGCCCCATCCCTGGAAGTGTCCAAGGCCAGGTTGGAGCCACATGGCAGGAGGTGGGACTGGATGGGATTTAAGGTCCTTCCCCACCCAAACCAGTCTGTGATTTCATCATTCCAGGCAAATGTTAATAATTATACAATACCATTAGTATTTTATATATACTAATGCATTGTGATATTTATATATACACTAATAATAATAATTTAGAGATGCAACTGTTTCTCCCCTGGTTCCCACCAAAGGTTGTAATTTCTTTTGTTGGAGATTTTTTTTTCTGTGTTTGATTTCTCCCCTTGTAGATGTGGAAAACATCATCTCTAAACAAACAGTTTCAAATATTCCAGGAACTCAGACACACTGATGTTGGTTTTGCCTGGAAAGCCCCATAGCAGCAACTTAATTTTGCTTTTTGGAAAAAAAAACTTGGAAAGAGCAGCATGAAAAAGGCACAGAAACATGTTTCTACATGTGATTATTCTTGCACATCAAAAGAAGGTCCCTGAGAGCAAACAGGCAAATGTGGAGCTGGTTTTTTTTGCATTAAAACCACAGTATTGTTCAATTATCCATCAAACAGCAGCCTCAGCACCAACTTCCAGGTGGTTCTGCAGGAGCCAAACTCTCCTCTAATACAGGTAATTGTGGTAATAAATATTTCTGGGAAGTAACGACCAAGAGCAGGAACAGCCTAATGCTACAAAAATCGAAGTTTTACCAACAAAATTATGTCTGAGAGCTCTCTGGGGAAATTGCATCTGTAACCAGTGGAACTGTCTGTAAAACCTCCAGAGACAGGCTCATTTATCAGCAGAAAAAGCCACTTCCTCAGCCCTTGTCCACAGGATAATTGAGGACTGATAAACAAGCTGGAATCCTCCAGGCTGGTTCTCCCAGGCCCCCCTCCAGAACTGAGGGTGTGAGATATTGCTCAGGTCACCCAGAAGCTTTTGGAGTGTTTGTAATCTCCCAGCTGAGCTTTACAAAAGCCCAGGCAGCAAAAGTCCTTCCCTTTCAGGCAGGAAAGTGTTCTCCCTGCTTTGCAGCTGCATAAATTTAAGTAAGAAGAATATTCTGCAGGTGCAACAACTCTTGTGCCTTTAAAGCTCTTCTGTGGTTCTAAAACTCTGGTCAAACAACCTGCCCCAAGCAGAATTTATGGCCCTGAGTCAGAGCAGGAAGAGCATCTCTTCTCGCTTCTTACAAAGGTTGTGGCTTTTTCTTACATCAGTCACATCTACTGGTGACATCTGAGCAAGGGATGAAGTGTCAGAGGTGGAAGTTCTTGCAGACAGGAGCATCTGCAGAAGAGCTGATAATGTTGATGGGCAGGCCCTGGCACAGGGTGCCCAGAGCAGCTGTGGCTGCCCCATCCCTGGGAGTGTCCAGGGACAGGTTGGAGCCCCCTGGGACAGCGGGAGGTGTCCCTGCCCAGGGCAGGGGGGGGGATGGGATGAGCTTTGAGGTCCCTTTCATCCTAAACCATTCCATGATTCTCTGAGTGTTTGTTTTGCACAGATGCTGGTGGGATCATTGGGATCAGCCAATTGCTGTGCCCAAATTCGGAGCTGTTTGGCTTCAGAGTATTGGGTGGTCATTTTAGATTGGATACATGCCAGCAAATATGTTTCCCCTGCTGATTAAAACGAAAAAAAATTCAGCTAAACAGGATGTGCTGATAAACGCTGCAGCACCGGCCGTAACCTCCCCAGTGCTCTGCATGAGCCCAGAGAAATAATTTCAAAATAAACCCCTGGCAAGCTCCCAACTTCTGCCAACCCTCCTCCCACAACTCATGGAAAAGAGACTGTCTGGATGCACCACGTGGAACTTGAAGGGATGCTCTTGTTGGATCGGAGCCATTCGTTTTGTGTTTCTGAGGTCTCTGAGCAGTCAGACATCAACACTTTTGTTGTCCCCCACCTCAGGTTGTGGCTGCAACGATGTCTAATATCACATCCTTGAACCACGACAGAGCAGAGTTTAACTCCAGGTACAGGGACAGTCCAGTTTAACTCCAGGTACAGGGACAGTCACATGCTGAGAGCCAGAGGTTGATCCCAGAGAGGCAAACCAGTCCAGACTCCTGGTGAGTTCTGAAAATCCAACAATTAGATCCTCTAAGGGGTGAAGCCCTGGCCTCACCCGTGTCTTTACCCCTGGGATAAGGGTTGGGTTGGATCTCTGCCCCTTCCCTGAAGCCCTGTCAGAAGTGCCACCCTTTGGCATTGCTGGCAGTGACCTCCAGCAAGTGTAAGCCGAGCTGGGGACGGATTTAGTTGGGGAGAAATGTCAAGGGAGGCTCACAAAGCGCTAAAAAAAGCCATTGGGAAGTTCAGCTTCATCCACAAGAGGCTCGAGCCTGTGGGACAGGGCACCCACCAGCTGAGCTCCTGCACGGCGGGGTCTGAAGGGGCAGGAGGGAAGAGCAAAGCCGAGCTGAGGGACAGGCAGGACCCTCGGGAGCGTTCCCATGGTCAGCTCTGAGCTGTGCGGGGAGAGGAGGAAGAGTTGGAGAGGAGGAACAGCTGGAGAGGAGGGAGGGATCCCTTTGGGATCATCTCCCGAGTGGGTGCTGAGCCATCCCAGTGGAACAAAAGGAGACAAAACACCTGGGACCAAGGCACAGAACCCGCTTTGGGGCTCCCTGGGCACATCCCCGGGCAGGGCTGGGAGCCGCACGCTCCCCAGCGCAGGATCCCAGGCGGGGGGGACTGGGATGGAGCTGCGGCCGCAGGCAAAGCAGCACCTTGTGATGTCACGCAGGTCCCCGGGCCCCAGGGGGGCAGAGGGACACGGCACTTCCTCCTGAGAGCTCGGCTGCGCTCCCGGCTGCGCCAAGGTAAGGCTGCTGCCCGGCTCTGCCCCGCGCTCCCTGCGCCCCGCGCTGCGCTCCCTGCGCTCCGGCTTTTCCTTAGGGATGGGCTCTTGCCAGCAGGAGGGTTGTGGCACTCGCAGTCCTGCAGCAGCAGCAGCAGCCGCTTCTCCTCCCCCCTGTGCCAACGGAGGAGGTGGAACAGCGGCTGCTGCGGCTGGAGACAGCAAAATGTTGTGCGGGCAACTCGAGATGTTCCGTGCCCTCCAGCATCACTGCTAGGCACAGTCTCCTTCTTTCGCCTGATTTCTCGGGGGATATATTTTATTGTAAAGTCATACTCGACAGTGAGGGCAACTTGCAAATGTAGTTTTTTTCCAGCGGTGGTTTCTGCTGCCATAAAACATCCACGTGCTGCCTTGTGTGTGCCATCCAACCCCCTGGGACTGAGCTGCTGCAGGAGGAAATTATTCATAGTCAGGGGGCACAATATGCCAAAAATAGCGAGATTGCTTGGACATGCCTCTGTTAATGAGAATCCTGAGGGGGTTTCAGTTCATAATTCAAATAATAGCCACTGCTGTGGATTAAAACTCAGTTTTTGTGTTTTAAGCTGTATTTTATACAAGCTGCTTTATGGTGGCTTTCCTTTCGCTTGCACGAGCAGCTCAGCTCTGCTGGAGCCCAGCAAAGCAGCACATGTAGGTTTGGTGCTCACTGACAGGATTTATGGTGGGTGGCCCCCAAAGCTGAGATTTCTCAAGAGAGAATGGCACAGAAGGGGGGTCAGGACGGCAGGCTCTGCAGGAGAAGGTTCCTCAGCAGCTGGAGCAGGAGCTGTGAGGGAGAGAGGGATCTTTGTTCCAGGACACGTCTTTTGGTGTCCAATAAAGTGCTGGGACTTTGGCTCCAGTGCCAGTGGGAATTCCATCCACGCTGGAAATCCACCCATGGGACAAGCCCAGCCTGGGAGGAGGCTGCTGGTGCCTCTGCTCCTCCAGCTGCTGGAGCTGCACGAGGGACAGTTACACGAGTGCTGCAAAACAAAAACTTCTCAGAAAACCCAGATCTGCCTTTTTTCCTATGGAAGAAAACCAGATAAAAGTACTTTTAACTGACGATTTTTCCACCCTGAGTGCAGAGGTTTCAGTGGTGTCAGGGCAGTGGGACAGTCACAGCCCTGCTGTGAGGGCAGAGACATTTGTGTCACCTGCCTGCTGATGGGCAATCTCAGAGAGAGCCAGGACTCTGCAGTGACATTCCTGTGCTTCTCAGATAAATACCTCTTCCCTAGAAAAGCCATGTTTATTTCCCAAAGATCCAGCACTAACATGCACACTTTTTATGTCCTTATTGCAACAGCCTCAGAAATACAGACTCTTACAAAAATGTAGCAAATAGTAGTCAGATCATGAGATATTTATTTATCACCAATTCTTTAAAAATCTCATATTCTGAAAGCACTGTTCCAGCAGGAGCTGTCTCTGCAATATGCAAGTCAGAACTGATAAAATCTGATGGAGTTTCTCTGCCTTTGCTGCACACACACATGCAGGGAAGGACTTTGCTTTCTTGACAGCTTTGGAAACTTCATTTGGAGACAGTGATATTTCTGTGTGTCTGATTTGTTCATGGGTGGGAAGATAAAGGGATGCGTGGGATTGAGCTTCAGCCTCAGCAGAAGTTGCAGAAACACAGTAATTTTTTTGGTCTGGGTGCATTTTAACCTCATTATAATTTGTGGTTTTGTGATGAAGTCATTGATCCTCAGAAAGGGCCCTTCTGGGGAGCCAGCAGACCTGACCCCTGTGTGTATTAATTGTGTGAATGTTTTAGAACTGCCAGCCAGGTCACCCTGCCCAGGCCCCTTCACTTCAGTGGCCTGAGAAGGATCCTGAGAGGGATTTTCTGACTCCAGGCACACCCAGCTCAGCCCACACTCCCTGTGTTATATTTGCTCAGGTTGTGGGGCTGGGACATCACCTGCATCCACAGGATGAGTTTTAGAACCTCTTGGTTCTAAAGGTTCACCACAGCTCTGTGGTCTGCATCAAAGTGCAGCTTTTCAGGACTCTCCTGTCAGTAGAGTTGTTCAGGTTGGGAAAGATCCTCAGCAAAGATGATCCCAGCATTTCTGGGACCATTTCTGGGACCATTTCTGGGAATGTTTTTTCCCTGTAGTATGAGATATTCAGCAACACAAGGTATTTTCAATTTGGGATGACTCTGGAAGAAAACAACACAGACACATGAGAGCTCAGAATGCCACCATCACTGAGACTCATCACTTGAGGGTTACAAAAGTAGCTTAGAGGGAGCAAAGATCTGAAATCTTGATTAACTCTGACACCTTGTGGACAATTAGCAGATGAAGGCGATGGATGAGGGGGTGGTCCCGTGCTGTTGTGCTCCACCAAGGCTTTGGTGCTCAGCCTTGGGCTGTTCCGTGGGCCTGGGCACAGTTTGATGCCTTCAGGAAGCAAAGGCTGAGCTCTGGCATCACCCTCGTGTCACAGGGACACATCCTGGACAGGCTGGTTTACCCTGAGTGTCTCGTTCAGACCCAGTTTGAGTCAGCACTGATGGCTCTAACTCTAATGAGGACTAACTGTATCCAAGGACCTTGAGGAGCAACTGGCTGCTGTGACTCACTGGAGTGAAGAACATGCACCCACTGGCCAGCATTGAAATATAAACCTGTCCTCAAAATACAGCATTTTGAAATGTGCCTAATCCTCCAAGGTTTTAATGGCCATCGAGCAGTTGGGTTTGGAGGAGCTCCAGTCAGTCCAGCCTTGACATCCAAGGAAAACCAGGCAGCCAGAGACCTGGAAAATGTCTCTTTAGTGGCTTCTTGCAAAGTGTGAGGACACCTGAAGGGAGAGAAGGTGCAGTGGGCAGAGCTCTTACCAGAGACGAGGACAGCACATGGCCATGGCCAGATGGAAAGGGTAAAACATCCTGAGCAGCAGAAACTCACAGCACTGCCAGGAAATAGGATGTAACCCACATTTACCACTCTGAGAAGCAACGCTCTGAGGGAACACCCCAGTGCTCAGCTCCATGCCCTGTCACTCCCTGTCTCACCAGGATGGAGAGTGGGAGACCTCCAGTGCTGCTTCTCAGGCTGGTGGGGACAAATCCACGAGCCAGATGCATCTTTCCCCTGTGTTTCCAGCACCCTTTGTGCCTCTTCCCTTCTCATGTCATGGTGCTGTGGTAGGAGCAAGGCTGTGGTGTCCTGGGATGGGGCAGCAGGAGAACACGGAGCAGAGGGTTGTGTCCCAGAGGTACCTCCTGGAGAGGGTTATTGGGAGTGGACTGGAGGGACAAAACCAGCCTGGGAGGCGTGTTCTGAGGCTGTGGCCCCCAGCATTTGTGCCACCTTGGAGGAGGAAGGGGATCAGACAGAGAGTCTCAGCTGCACCACTTCTGTGACGTTCCATGTCGCCCAGCTGCCAAAGCTGAGGCTGCAGGAGGTAAAACATGCAGACTTTGCTTTCTGAAGGCTGTGAGAACATGAAAGAGAAGGTAAAAAAGAAAAGCAAGAGTCTGTTTGGGGGAGCCCAGAGGAGCAGTGTCACCCATGGTGAGGGTGCCCTGTGTCCCATGGGGACCTTGCTGTGCCTGGGCCTTTTGGGGCCTGAATCCCAACCCTTCCATGGAAACCTGGGGCAGTGGCTGTATGAGCTGCCAAATCCAAGCACCTCAATGGTGAACAAGCTGGAAAGAACAGCCATTTGTGTTCTGTCACAGAGAGCTCCAAATTCATCTCTTTTGTTACAGCACGAAGGCAAAAAACCTGCAGTAAGGGGGTAGGAGTTACTGATATCTGCCTCCAGAGACACTTCTTCTGGCAAGTGCCCCTTGCCAGTGGTGCAGGAAATTAGTCAGAAGCACTGAATCAGTGTCTGCGGTGCCACTTGAAATAGGAAGCTGATGTTCAGTTTAAACTGCTATGCTCAACACAGGAGGGAATCACTGGAATGAGAATTACAACCCTGTGAGGAAACCCCCGGCAAACCCAAGCTCTCCTGCCTGTGCTGCCTCGCTGAAAACAAGTCACAAAACTCACTGGTCTCAGTTACAAAAACTGGTAAGAGAAAGGTGCCCCAGCAGTTCAACACGTGGCACTTTGCCAACATGGCTGTGCCCAACGTAGCCCAACATATCCCTGGAAGTGTCCAAGGCCAGGTTGGATGGAGCTTGGAGCTCGTGAGCCTGGGGCTCATGGCAGGTTGGGGGGTGGGACTGGATGATCTTTAAGATGCCTCCCAACCCAAATCATTTCCATGACACAGTGGTTGGCCCCCACATTCTGGTTGTGGGGCCACGTGGTTGCTCACGCACAGAGGTTGGACCACCTTGCATCCAGTTATTCCTCCTGTGCTACTCAGAGTCCAAACCAGGGGTGACCTTGAGGAGGTGGCAGAAGGCAGCTTCTCCCGCTCCTCTGTTAACAGCATGGCACAGCTTCAGTCCTGCTCCTGGGACTGACACACCAGGAGTGGTCCCCCACCTCTGCAGGAGCCTCTGAAACGGCAGCTTTGAAGAAGACAACAGGATGTTTCATACAGAAAACGTTTCCAAACCTCTGCTTAGCACTGAACAGTCAAGTAGGAAATGCAAACATGAGTATTGCCACCTCTCACAGTGCCTTTGCCTTTACATCCCCTTCTTGTTCTCCACAGGAATGACCCACCTGCCCTACACCATGACAGACACTTCCAGCAGCCCAGTCATGACACAGAGCAACCAGACCTGCTCCAGTGGCAACATCACGTTCAAGAACAGCCTGTACGCCACCACATACACCCTCATCTTCATCCCCGGGCTCCTGGCCAACAGTGCCGCCCTGTGGGTCCTGTGCCGCTTCGTCAGCAAGAAGAGCAAGGCCGTCATCTTCATGATCAACCTGGCCGTGGCCGACCTGGCCCACGTGCTCTCGCTGCCCCTGAGGATATACTACTACATCAACTCCGTGTGGCCCTTTGGGAAAGGCCTCTGCCTACTCTGCTTCTACCTGAAGTACCTCAACATGTACGCCAGCATCTGCTTCCTCACCTGCATCAGCATCCAGCGGTACTTCTTCCTGTACCAGCCCTTCAAGGCCAAGGACTGGAAGCGGCGCTACGACGTGGCCATCAGCGCCACGGTCTGGCTCTTCGTGGGGGTGGCCTGCCTGCCCTTCCCCATCATGAGGGGCCAGGACCTGGCCAACAGGACCCACACGTGCTTTGCAGACCTGCAGGTCCATCAGATCGAGAGCAAGGTGGCCACGGTGCTGATGACGGGCACGGCCGAGCTCCTGGGCTTCGTGGGCCCGCTCGTCATCATTCTCTTCTGCACCTGGAAAACCAAAGAGTCTCTCCAGAGCTTCCACATCCCCCAGGAAAACAGCAGCGAGAGGCAGAAGGCCCTGAGGATGGTGTCCATGTGTGCTGTTGTGTTCTGTGTGTGCTTTGCACCCTACCACATCAACTTCTTCTTCTACATGTTGGTGAAAGAGAACGTCATTACCAACTGCTTCCTGAGCACCATCACGCTCTACACCCAGCCCTTCTGCTTAAGTCTTGCGAGCCTGGACTGCTGCTTGGATCCCATCATCTATTTCTTTATGACTTCAGAGTTCCAGGATCAGATATCCAGGCACAGCAGCATGGCCATCAGGAGTCGGCTCATGAGCAAAGAGAGCGCCTCGTCAGTTAAGGAATGACAAGAAGGCAGCCGAGAGATCCCAAGATATTTCGTAGGAAATCTGGGACTGCTCTGGGACACTCGGGTGCCAACTCTATTGTGAAAGATTCTACGAGTTCTGGGGAGTTTTGTGGCAGTGGAAATCGTTGATATACAGAAGATGAATCTCTGTTTTAGACTGGTATGTTGGATTCTGGTATGGAATCTGGACTGGTAGGTTGGAATCTGACGAGTGACCCAAGTGGTGTGACCCTCCCCAGCACTGTGCCACCCACACCTGACCTGGCTGGACTAGAAAACACACAGGAGGGAGAGACAAAGCTTTTGCTAGGAAATGGTGGAAAAGTCTCAGGGGCTTTTCTTCTGTTTTCCCAGTTCCATGGCTTCCTGGTCAAGCCAAAGACAACCCCACATCCCTACACTGACATCTGCTCGAGTGTCTTCTCTGGGAAAACCACACAAGAGCCTAAAACTGGCCAGTAGGGGGAAAAGGCAGTTGGGGCTGTGGGCAGGTGGAGGTTTTGAACTGACTCCAGTGTGCTCCTGGCTTTGAGTGCATCCCGCCTCTGCTCCACCTTCCCTGCAATCACCTCCCACTCTCCTCCTTTTCCTCCTCCCCAGCTCTGTTTGCTCCTTAGTTGCTGACACATCCCATAACTTGCACCCACAGCTGGTACAAGACAAATTCTCCTCCAACACTCCACAGAGTGGCCCCTTCCCTTGCTCCAAGTGACTTTGTTCCCCTCCCAGCTGCCCCTGTGGGCAAGGGGGGGCATCAGCACGTGTCCTTCCCCTTTGGACCCCAGGGGACAGGACCAGGGTGGTCCTGGCATCAGTGCAGGAGGATTTGAGGATGCTGGTGGTACCACTGAGGTCCTCACTCCCTTCTGCCTGTGCCTTCTTGGGCTCAGAGGGGCCTGAGATGAATCTGCCCCACAAAACCTCGGCTCAATGGGTTCAATTGATGCAGCTTTTAAAAGAAGAGGGGAATCCTTCCCAGGTGATTTCAATAACAGAAAGCTAAGCCCATGAATTATTGTGGGTTTTCTCACCAGCTCTTCTCATGATCTCAATGTTTACATTTTTCTGTGCATATGCAAAGCAGCGATAAGGAAAGGTGTCATTTACCCCTTATTTTATTAGTGACAGTTCTTCAGCCAAGTCCACCCCCTTGGTGTAGCTTCCAGGGTACCCTCATGATCTCTGGGGGTTGATTTGGCTGAACACAGCCTTTGAAAATCTGTATCTTTGCAAAAGAATGTGCACAATTTGTACAAAGTACAACTTGTACAGTCTTGCAACGGGAAACATCTTACAGGTGGCTACGAAGACCAGAAACACTTGGTAAGTGTATTTTAAATCTTACCTTGCAATTCCACTGAGTTGCATTTGAACTCAGCCAAATATTTTCTGTATGTTATGTTTTCTCACTTCTCTGTTTTGCAACAAAAAATGGGGGAAAGCAAACGGTAGCCTGGTTTAAACAACCCTTTCACTGGAGCTGCTCTACAAGGCAGCGATGACACTGATCAAACACAATAAGCTCTCATAGTTCTCCTCCATGAGTGAAAAGATGATTATGGGCTGCAGTAACTGGAGCCCATGGAAATGTTTTCTCTGATGCAACTGGCAGTTTGTGATGCCAAGGACACACAGAAATGTTTGCACACTGCAAGCAGTCCCTTTACAAAGGGGTTGATGCTCAGGTACAGAATTCACTGTAATTAAATTGTTCTCATCTCAGCAGTTTCTCATAAGCTACTCTCAGTATCATGTTGTCAGTGAAGGAGATTTTAGTTTCAATGGTTGTTTTGAGGGTTTTTATAGACCTTGCTCAGCTGCCACGTGAATGGGAGCTGTTTCCTGTCATTTCCTTCTCATACAACCCTCCCTCCATCAGGTGAAAACAAGTCAAAGACACTGTTACGGGAACTATGGAGCTTGTTCTTTGTTTTTCTTCTCAAGAACTGATGCTTTCAAAAATAAATGCAGTTTTGCAAACCTCAGCTGAGTTTGGTAGTCATCACTTGTACCTGGAAAACTGTGTGGGATCAACTCCCCCTTGGATCAAGGAGTTCAAATGATGGAGAGCATCAACTTTTGTTTTATTATTCTTATTAATCTTAGATAAATTGTATTATCCTTAGACTTTTATGGTTCTTAGACAGATTTCTTGTCTGTCCACCCAGAGAGGGCCCTGGTTTGGGTGGGTAGAGCTGAAGCAGCTGGGTGGGGTTTAGTTGCTTGGATGGGGTTAAACTCCAATATAACTCAGCCAGGAGGATCAGGATGGTGAACCAGCCTAGAGAGCAACAACTCAAAGCAAAAAGTCATCAAGGAAAATGTGTAGTTTTCTGAAAGCATCTGAGAAGTCAAAGATGATCAGTTTGGCCTCCACAAACCCACAAGTGAAATCCCAAGCCTTTAGTTCAGGTCTTCCACAATCTCAGTGTGTTTCTCAAGGGAAGAACAGACAAATCCAGAGTTCTGTGGAGGAGAAGAGTGTTCCAGGTGCCCTCCTGGCTGGTTGGTGCTGGATCTGATGCAGGACCTGGGCTGCAGGTGCTGCTTTTCCTGCCAGTGCTCTCAAACATCCGAAGGCACAGCGTGCCCAGCTCCAGTTCCTGTAATTCACCCCATTTCCCGTGACCACAAAACATGTTTATTATTTTGACAAGAGGAAACGTAATTTCGTGATGTTGCTCCTGGATTATCTCTTGTGCTGCTCCCTCTGCCCAGACTCACCAGCTGTAAAACAACAACTTCATCCTTCTTGGGCAGGCACAAAAAACGTGTTTCAGCAGAGATGCCACAGAAAGGCAGAATTTAAGCAGCTCCAGAGGTTGGGTTCAGCTGCACAGGTGGGTGAAGGGTGGATCTGAGGAGCTCCTGGGGCTGGAGCATCCCTGTGGCCAGACTTATCCTGAAGGGAGCAAACAGCTCAGGGTGAAAACGTGGCGAGGTCTCCAAGCCTCCTGCAGTGACACAGTGCATGTCCCCATGGCACAGCCCTGGGCAAAACCATGTCAAGGTCTGGCTTTTAACTCTTGAACATGAGCTGTTCACCTGTGAGCAAAAGAAACTGGGTTTTCTGCAGTGCCACCCCATCTTAACCAGCATCAGAGGTCTGTTCTCTCCTTGAAAGGGCCCTCCTGGGTGTGACAGCAGAGAAAAAGAACCCTCGTGGGATTTAATGCCCTTCTGCAGCCTCAGGTTCTGAGCTGCAGGATCTCTGCAGCACCTCAGCTTCATTTCTTCCCTTCAATGAAATGACTCGCTGTCTGCACAGAGAAAAACCAAATGATTTGGGGATGATTGGTGCATTTTGATGAAAAATGCTGGTTTGTGGATTAGACAAGGGCTTAGCCCATACTGTAAGGGAATGATTTGCAATTAGTTGCTGTAAAAATAAATCAAAGCACCCCAAAAATGCTGCCCCTGTGGAGAGGGGGGCGCAGGGGTGAGGGGGATGATGTGCTGGGGGGACTCACCAGCCCCACAGGCCACGTGCCAGTGGCTCTGTTTAACCCACAGCAAGTCTGCACAAGGGTGAGTTTCTTTGTGTGAGCAAACCCTCCTCCTCCTCCCCTGTTTTTCATACATCCTTCAGGTGCATCCTGTCAGATATTCTCAATGCTGAGCATTTTAGAGATGCTGATCCCCTGCATTTGGCCTTATGCCCACAGGATACCAGACTCCAAGCAAAGACAACCTTTATCTGCAGCCCTTAGGGAAAGTCTCCCAGTTACTTAAAAATTCCTTTGTGTCTTCAGCCTTTGAAAGCAGAACAGTGTCAAATAATGCACATTAATATGAGGAATGAGACAGAAATGCAAGTGCTAAAGGAAAACATGCTCTCAGCTGGAAGAAGAAAGGAGAGGTTGCTCGGTGGGTGTTGAAGGAGGAGGTTTGAGGTCTGAGCCTTCCACAGCCAGGAACATTGGGATCTTCTCCTAAAGTTCTCCAAAAATCCAGCAAGCAGAGGGAGGCCTGGATGTGGCTCCA
Organism: Serilophus lunatus; assembly: GCA_013399895.1. Lineage (NCBI taxonomy): Eukaryota > Metazoa > Chordata > Aves > Passeriformes > Eurylaimidae > Serilophus > Serilophus lunatus. Next base: position 539,192 of record VXBA01004771.1, on the reverse strand, counting down.
AAGGCCTCGCTATGGTCTGACATCCACTGACCTCTCCCCCCCCCAGCAGCCCAGAGTAAACAATCAGCTAAAAATAGGGCTCAGGGATGGCTGGATGCACTGCTGTGGACACAGAAGGATGTCCCAGGCAGGATATCCTGATCCAACAGCCTCTTCACTTTGGGATTCACCTCTGACCTCTGCAGAGGGACAGGGCACGGTGCCAGCCTCCCTTCTGGGACCTGGGAATGCTTCACAAACACACTGTGCTGTTCATTTTTCCAGGGATCGGCATCAGCTGCTGCAAGAAACACCCAGGAAGAAAACCTGGAATGATAAACAGCTCTTGCACCTTCCAAATCCCTTTGCTGTCAGCTGAGATGACAAGCACAGGGTGCCCAGAGAAGCTGTGGCTGCCCCATCCCTGGCAGTGCCCAAGGCCAGGCTGGAGCCCCCTGGGACAGTGGGAGGTGTCCCTGCCCAGGGCAGGGGGTGGGATGGGATGAGCTTTAAGATCCCTTCCATCCCAAACCATTCCAGGATTCCACGATCTCCTGGCACAGAGAAACCTGGCAGCTGAGTGGGCAGCAGAGCCCAAGGGCTCCAGTGCACCCTCGATCCCAGACCCTGAACTGGGAACTGAAGGTTATCAAAACTTCCTTCTTTCATTTCGCTTCCACAGTTCTGTTCTCTTCAACGTTGTGGGGTCATAGGGCCAGTTACAGAAAATTGATGAATAGGGCAAGAGTGGTTCTATTTATACAGTACCTAGAAGAAGGCAAGGAAAGATGCCAACAGCCACAGTATCCCTAGGAGCTCTGGGCCGTGAGATGTGACCCTGGGTATCAGGAAAAACTGTTCAGCTGGAAATGAGGCAGCTCAGAAGTCACACCACAATACATGCCTGCAGTGTTCAGCAGTGCAGAAAGAAGGTCATGCTTAGTAGGCAGGAAAAGAACTAAAAATTATTTTCATATGCTTATATTAAGAAAAGAATCAAAGGCAGCAAAAAGAAAAAAAAAAAAATCGGGAATGATGCACATCCTGTTTTTTTTCACACAACGGTATTTTGGGAAAATCTCCACCTTGAACCATGACATTATTTCAGGAATAAAGTCCAAACCCTGTCGCTTTAGCCCGTGGCCTCGATAGTCTGAGGCTAACCAAGCTTCCAAGGAAATGAGGGAAAATTATTCCCTTCCAGTAACTTACACTGGCAGAGGGCTCGGCTTTCCTTCAGCCAGCGCTCGTTGGAAGGTCGTTGCTTCTGTATTTTATAGGTTTGAGCAAAAGGCAAGAGGCTGCGAAGAGGAGCAGAAGCGGCTCGAGGGAAGGAAGGGAACAAGCGCTGGGCGAAGGAAGGACCCGACTCCAAAGGCTCCATCCCCCGGCGCTGGGATCCAACGGCGTCCCCGCCTTCCCAGCGGCTGGAGCGTCATTAGCTGCCCCCGTTTCGAGGGGAGAAGAGCCCCAAAAGACAGGATTTCCTGTTGTGCAGGCACCGCACTGGGCTGCAGGATGCCGGCAGCATTCCAGCGCCTCCAAAACATGTGGAAGTTGGGCGAGGAGCGGCTGGGCTGGCTGGGCAGAGCTGCCTAGGATGGCCGGAGCCCCCCGCGAGCGGGGCAGGCGCAGCCAGGTGAGTGGCATTCCTGCCCTGGGCATCGCTGCGGTGCCACCCGCCCCTTTGGGCGACACCGGCCCCTTTTGTGGCTCTCGGGGGGATGCGTCGGGCGCTGCCGGTGCCACCGCCTGGTGCCGGTGCCACTGCCTGGTGCCGGTGCCACCGCCTGGTGCCCGGTGCCACCGCCTGGTGCCCGTGCCACCGCTTGGTGCCAGTGCCACCGCCTGGTGCCCGTGCCACCGCCTGGTGCCCGTGCCACCGCCTGGTGCCGGTGCCACCACCTGGTGCCCGTG
>VXBA01004771.1:504397-527086 GCA_013399895.1 Serilophus lunatus | reverse complement strand
CAGCCCGGGGACAGAGGGGGGTCCTGCCTGAGCCACCGACACTGTGGGTCTCCAAAAGTTCCTGGTTAGGAGTGAGGAGACACCCAGGGATAGGCAAGGAGCTGATAACTCAGGCACTGGGAGACAGAGCTCCTGTTTGTGCTCCTGGGATGCTCTGGGTATCCGAGGGAGAGCAGAGGCAGGGCTGAAGCCACAATATCTGTCCCTAAAGCTGCAAACTGTGTGTTCTGTTACTATTAACATGAGCGTCAAAAAGCTGAATTTAAGGATTGACACCAAATCCAGTGATTCTCAGCCTTTGCAAACCCACAGCTGCCTGAGGTGGGACCTGTCTTTAAGTGGACTCTGAGGCCACGCAGCCCCATCCCCAGGGCATGGGGGCAGCTGACCCAAAGCACTGGCTGCTCCCTCCGCTTTGTCTCGCTCTGGTTGTCCCATGGATTTTCCCAAGTGCTCTGTCCCTCACAAGAGGCACCACGCTGATTTTCCATGGGCCATTTTCCACCAAATTGCAAGGACCAGGGAAGGGGGAGGCAGGGTTGTCACAGCCCAGGGACAGGGCTCTGTGTGCCGGTGGTTTGGGTGGAAAACTCACAGTTTTGGTGCTCCTCACCATGGGCATGTCCCAGGAATGTTGGGGTGTGCCAGGGAGGGAGATTTGGATAACACACAGAGCATTGCTGCTCCGGGTTAGATTCCCTTCTTATCCAGGATAAATATTAACAAAGGAGGACAAGAGCTTTTGCAAAGGGTTAAAAGGCAAAAGCAGAATATTTCGTGTGACATTGAACCAGAGCATTTCTTGGAATATGCTGAGCCTGAAAGGACCCATCAGGATCATCAAGTCCAACTCGTGGCCCTGAACAGGACACTCCAACAATCCCACCATGTTTTCCTGCATATTCTTAGAATTTAGTTAGCAAAGGGCAACATCTCTCCTCTGGAGGAAGATCTAAACCCCAAGTATCTACCAGGAAACTGCTTCAAGGCAGAGAAGTTTTTATCCTCCTCTGATGTGAGTTAAAAGAACCGAAAAGAAAACCCAAGCAAGGACCAGTTTCTAGTTCTATCATTTCTGTTCTCAGTTAATGCCTCATAATTGATCAATACCCACTAGTTACTAATAGTCATCTCTGCCAAAACTGGGCAGCAGCACTTCGGGCTTGCTGGAGATCCAGTGGGCACTGGGAAGGCCCAGCACAGGGCACCAGTGGCCCTGTCCCCACACCCCCGTGGAGGGGCAGGGCCACACTCACCCACCTCTCAGCAGGAAACTAAATTTCCACTTGAAGTTACCCATGTGCACATTCTGCTTTTATTTTAGGTTGTGGAGAAGGAGTTAAAATAGAAGAGAGGTGCCAGGAAACAGCAGAGCCCAGCTCCCCCTAAAGGGTAAGTCAGCAGGTCACCCAGGGTGCTGCTGTGCCAGTGTCACCTCTGTCACAGGATTTACGCGTCCTTTAAATACACCCCCACACCAAACACCCACAGCTCACCTGGGCCAGCAGCAAGGAGGGAGCTCAGGATCCATCCAGGCTGATCCTGAATGAGCATCCTGAGGGACCTGAGTCCTGAGAGGGTTCCAGACACGATGCTGCAGCAGGAACACCCCCCCAAACTGTGCCTGGCCATGTCCTGCTCTCCCCCAGGCTGCTTTTAAAACCTCTCCCCCACCAGCTGGGCTTGAGAGCTCTGCTGTGGCTTTTCCTGGGGTCAAACCCCCAGGATTTGCTAAGGGGGCTCTGGGCTGACCCAGGACCTTTAATCCCCCTGAGCTGAGGGGGCAGAGCCCGAGGAGGTGCTGAGGGCACAGGGCAGAGCCCACAGGTGTGGCTGTGGCTGGGTCACATCCCCAGCTCCTGCACGTGTCCACATGGAGCACATGTGGAAGGTGGAAATGCCCTTCAGCACATGGAAAATGCTTCTCACAGGACTGTGACGAGCTGGTTTAAAGGCTGGCTGCGCCCCTTACCCGCTGCCTCTGACCCCAAGTCTGCCTCCAGTGCCCCAGCGTGGCTCCCTGGGGGCTTTCCTTGGCAAAATCAGGGGGGAAAGCCATTCAGGGGAAGAAGAAGGGGAGTGTGGCTGGGGAGAGTCTCTCACCCACCCCCCTGTGCCGAGGGGAAGTGAGCACAGAGCATATGAAACAAAATTTCCCCTTTCTGGAGCTTTTTTTAGCATCCTGCTGGTTTTTACGCAGCACATGGGGCTGAACTTGGTGATGCTGCTCTTTGGGATTTCCAGAGCACCATTTCTTAAACTGCTGAGTTTTTGCACAAGCCCTCTGACCCCTGGCTCCCAGGGCCTCTCTGGGTGCTCCCCACCTTTGGCTGGGCCTCCTGGGACCCCTGGTGCTGCAGGGAGAGGCTGGAGGGGCTGCAAGTGCATCCCTGGCCTGGGGCCAGACTGGAGGGAGCAGGGGCTGGAGCTCCAGGAAAGCTGCTGAGCAGAGGGGATGGGAAGGGCAGGGCAGGAAAAATGGGAGTGTGCTCTGGCTGTGGTTGGGCTGGGGCTGCACCTTGTCCTTCTCCCCACGTTTCTCATGGCCCAGGGATGGAGTTAAAGTGGGTTTACCCACCTGGGAATGCAGCGCTGGTCCAAACCAGTTCTAACTGGTCTAAACTGGTTCTGACTGGTTTAGACCGGTTCAAACCTGAGTGAGTGAGAGAAGGCTCTGCCAAGAGGTGAAAGATGAGCCAGATTAAATTAATAATAAAAAAATATTAAAAAGTCACTGGGAGGAAGAGTTGGGTGATGTGGATTTAGGGCTTTATCTTGCCCTAAGCACCTTGTGGGTGCTGCCCAGGCAGGAGTGGTGCCAGCTGGGCACATCTGCAGGAACAGGACACCTGTATGGGCACAGAGAGATGTTCTGCAGGCACCTGAGCTCCTGCTGCTGGAGCTTCAGAGCAAACTGCAGGCAAGGAGTTCATAGAATCATGGAATTATGGAGTGGTTTGGGTTGGAAAAGCCCTTAAAGACCATCTCGTTCCACCCAGGGACACCTTCCTTAAAGCCCCATCCAACCTGGCCCTGGCCACTTCCAGGGAGGTGCCACTCAAGCCCCATCAAATGGAAATGGGAGCCCTTGGCCCGAGTTACCCACCACTGATGGATAAAACCCAATAGGTTTAGGTGAGCACCAGGGAGTTTCCTGCAGGATGAAGAGATTACTCACATTTCCAGAGTTAGTTGTGCATTGGAGGTTGGAAGGAAAATTGCTAAAGGAATTGGAGAGTCTTTGAGCAGAAGGCTAATTTCTCTGTGGCTTATTGGTCATTGCTCTTGGGGTTTAATGGGATTATTTCATGAGCCATTTTCCTCCTCTGGTTGGGTTAGAAGCTGGCTCCTGCTCCTTGGAAAGCAGGGAGGAAGATATCTCACTCTCCTTGGACTCATCACTCAGGGGTGGTGAAGAGGCAGGAGAAACTACACAGTCACAGAAGGGCTGCACCCCCCAGCTGCTTCCTTTTCTAGAAAATTTTCTGTTTCCACTCAAAGCTGCTTCAAAGTTTCAGTGCCATCTCACTGACAAGTGCTGAACGGCAGCATCGTTAAGAAGGGTTCACATTTTAATGCCTGTCCTTCAAAGCACAGGAAAAACCAGCAGGGACTGCAGCAGGATGTCATTTTACCTTCCACATTAAAAAAAAACCCACAAACTTTTACAATTAAATAAATGTGCCCTTGGCACCTGGGTTGGCACCTACAAACTTCTCCCACTTAGACCTGCAGGTTAATTCTTCATGTGGGAGCCAAAGGCAAAGCTGAGAGAGTTTGGGCAGAGCTCTGAATTTCCTCCAGGTTTCTCAGCCCTGGCTGAGGTTTTTGTGTCTCACACGTTCAGATAACATCAGCTCTTTCCCATGAAACAGTTTTCAGTGAAGGGTCCACCTCCAGTCCCCTACGTGCTGGTGTCTGGTATTTCCAACAGCCTCAGCAATCACAGGATGGCTGAGGGAAGGTCTGTGGGGAGCCAGGTTCCACGCACTGCAGGTAACCCTGCAGCAGGAGGTGTTTGGTGGGTGGCCAGCTGTCCCTGCTCGCAGCAAGGGTGGGTTATGAAGAGGAACCAAAAGGTTGACCCTGGTTTGGTGAAAGGCGCTGCCCCGAGGCTCCCACTCGGTGACACGGCAGCGGCTGCACGGTGGGAAATGTTGGTGTGTCATGTGTGTCACATGAGGAGATCTCCCATCTCCAGCTGTGGTGAGGGTGGGAACCTTCTGCTGGGCTTTCCTGGGAACCCCTGGAGTGCTGTGGCAGGGCAGAGCACCCAGGCAGGCCCAGGCAGGGGGCAGGCACGGGGCTCACTGCAGCATCTTGGCACTGACCACGAGCTTGGACACAGGAAGACCAACACAACCTGGTCTGCAGCAGCAGCTAAACACATTTTCTATTTATTCCTCAGTGGTTTTGCACCTCCACGGGACAAGGTGTGGCTCCTGCTGGGCAGGAGAAGAGCTGAGCATCACCGAAGCCACAAAGGTTTCCGCTGGACAGACGCTCCCACGGCTCTTCCCAGCTCTCCCACAACTCTTGTTCTCTTTGCCCCGTGTCTCCCCACGATGCTCTAACTGCACCTTCTCATCTTTCAGCTGCAGGGCCACGTTGCTGTCCAACTCCTGCCTTGAGAGAAGCGGCTGAAATGCCACCAGAAAGGTGACAGAGGCGCAGCTCCGGTGAGGAATCGCCCCCACGGCGATGCATTTCCCAGCGGGTGCCCTCCCTGCCCGTCCTGCAGGTGGCCACAGCAAGGTCTGGTAACATCTGGCGGGGAGAATGAGCAGACCCGGGAGCCGAGTCCTCCCCTCCTGAGTGCAGGGCTCAAACATTTCCCTGCAGCACCACCCCATGCAGGACGCACTGAGGGACATGTTATGATGCCGGGGCTGAGCACGGACCCCGAGCACAGCCATGACCAACAGCTCCAACTGCACCGAGACAGACCTCAAACCCTACTACGCCATCACCTACAGCGTCATCCTCCTCCCGGGGCTCATCGGCAACACCCTGGCCTTGTGGGTCTTCTATGGCTACATGAAAGAGACTAAAAGGGCCGTGATCTTCATGATCAATTTGGCCATTGCTGACCTATCCCAGGTGCTGTCCTTGCCCCTGAGGATCTTCTACTACCTGACGGGGACGTGGGAGTTCGGCGGAGCGCTCTGCCTGCTCTGCTTCTACCTCAAGTACGTCAACATGTACGCCAGCATCTATTTCCTGGTGTGCATCAGCGTCAGGAGGTACCTGTTCCTCATGCACCCCTTCAGGTTCAGCGACTGCAAGCGGGTCTGTGACATCTATGTGAGCATCGTGGGCTGGGCCCTGGTCTGCGTGGCCTGCCTGCCCTTCCCGCTGCTCAGGCTCCACCAGGATGACAGGAACACCTGTTTCGTGGATCTGCCCATCAAGAAGCTTGACCTCCCCACCTCCATCGCAATGATGACGATGGGGGAGCTGCTGGGGTTCGTGACACCCCTGCTCATCATCCTGTACTGCTCCTGGAAGACCATCTTATCCCTAAAGGAAAGAAACTCTGCTTCCCGTGACCTGGGGGAGAAGAAAAAGGCTTTAAAGATGATTCTCACCTGCGCCCTGGTGTTTCTGATCTGCTTTGCACCTTATCACATCAGCTTCCCCCTGGATTTCTTTGTCAAGACCAGGCAGATCGAGGGGGGGTGTGTGCAGAAGGTGATCTCAGTGTTCCATGCTGTGGCTCTTTGCCTCGCCAGCCTCAACTCCTGCGTCGATCCCGTCATCTACTACTTTACCACCAACGAGTTCAGGAGGCGCCTCTCCAGGCAGGATCTGCAGGACAGCATCCAGCTCCACCACCTCAGCACCAGCAGGAAACACTCCAGGGATGTGCTGGTGGAGGACACTATGGAATAGCAGCTCTGCCTTTCCCACCAGCACTTCCAAAATTCACCGGATTTTGGGCTTTGGCTCGTTGTTTCCCCCAGGACAAACTCAGACAAACTTCTGCTTTCAGTGAGGGTTGGAATAAACAAACACAACCCCCCCAAACCTGACCAAAAAGATGTTTATTTCCTGTAATATTTCAGTTGCAATTTTTTTCTCTGAATACAAAGAACACCCTTTCCATTCCTGAAGTGGAATGGGGCAGGTGGCTTTGGCAGCAGGAGGAGGACAAGGACCTGTGGCAGAGGAGATGCTGTGCCCTGGGGGCACTTCCCAGCCACATCCTGGTCGTGCCCTTCAGCAAGAGGCAGCCAAGATTTTGGGCTCTTGCTTTGCTGACAGAAATTTGATCCTAAAAAATGACTGGATGACAGAATGTTAGGTATTTCTGAAGCACAAGACACTCCAGCAGGGACTAGTTTGTGCCAAGAGCCTCCAGTCACATTGACCGTGGAAAGAGGAGCAGAAAGTGGCCCCAGAGGATTTGCCATTTACATGATGAAGGAAACCTCTATTTTGGGGTGTAGCCAATGACATCCCCCAAATCACACAGTCACTGAAGCTTCCAGACACTATTTTTGTGCCATCAGTTCCCATTTCTGGCTGCAAAGTCACATGGTTTGGAGCCATGTCGTTGTCTTGGATCCTTTTAACCACAGGGTTTGCAGGGGATTTGTTCAGCCTTTCAGGTCCTCTTTCCACTAAAAATGGAGCAAATGATTTTCCTTTCACTGATAACTGACCCACAGCCATCACATCCACTCCTCATTAACAGCTGCAGGATTTAAACAGAGGCAGAAGATCCAAACCTTTCCAAAGTTTGCTTGGAAACTCCCTGTAAGCAGAGTCAAAGGTGCCACCCGAGAGGCTGTGAGAGATTTCCAAGAAAGGCTGAAAAGTGGATGTATTTTTAGTAATAATCTCTTTAAAATCAAACCACAGAAGCTTTGGGCTTGACTTGGAGATTTCATTTGCACCTTCCTGTAAAATTTAGTTTTCTGTGGACACTTGAAACGTTACAGTCTGAAATGTAAAATACTGTGACAGGCTTAGTTCTTATTTATGAGAGTGTTGCTTTATAATTTATAGAAAAAATAAATATTGTAGGAAAATGATGTGAGGTCCAGAGAGCCTTGGAACACAGAAAGGGTTTTTTTTTTTACTTTTTTAAAATCTTTTCTAGATAATAAAATAAAACTCCACCACCTCATCCCTCCAGGAATCTGAGCCAGTTCTGTACCTGAGTGATGGCTGAGCAAGCACTGAAAATCCAGGGAAACCACAAAGCACATTGTAATTCATGCACAGGTATGATAAAACTATTTATTTTTGTATTTCCTGTTGTATATAATTAAAAAAAATCCTTTAAAAAATGTTTTTAAGTGTAATTCTTGTCCCACTCCCCCCTGAAGCCTCTTGAGCAGCTCAGGAACATTTTAGATGCTTTTGCAGAATTGTTGTAACCTCTTCCTTGCAGTGGGGAGAAAAGCAAAGGGATGGGTTTCCCAGGACATAGGAACTGCTACAGCTGCAGGAATCATCTCTCCAGAGGGGATCCAACCCCCCAGAGCTCCTTTAACTTCTGAGGGGAAAAAGATGTTACGTAAAGTGGTGTCAGGAGTTCAGAAATTGGTCAGTGAGAGAAACCTCAACAAGCTGATGTTTTCCACCCAGAAAATGAAGTGGGTGCAGCTCGTTGCCACAGCAATGGGGTTACTCAGATGAGGATTAAACATCTCTTTTTACAGGAAGTTGGGTGGAACAATCGTGGGAGGTGACAGGAGATGAATTCAGGAGCGACCTGCCCTGCCCTGCCCTGAGCTCTGCTCCAGGTGGGATCTGTTTGGTCACATCACCGAGGGCTCCCAAGCCCTGCCATGGACATCTGGAGGGTCGAGGCAGCACCTGGATGAGCAGAAGGAGTATTTTCCTGCCCCAGAGCCATCACACAGCAGCAGGGACATTCTCTGCTGCCCTTCTGCCACCCAAGAAAGCCTCACGTGGGGATGGCACGGGGCACACGGGGGGTTTGGGGCAGACAAGCAGTGCCCACCCACTGCAGCAGCAGAAGCAAGTGCTCTTTGATGGCTTTTCTGCCCAGCTTTGAGCTCTGGGCTTGGCAAGATCTGATTCCTCACCTGGACTTTGTGGTTCTTCCCAGGCCTGTTTGAAGCCAGCAGAAAACTTTTCTTTGGAAAAGATTTATTATGGTTCGAAGCCCGTGGAAATCTTTCATCCAGAAAGGTTTTTGAGTCATTTCATCTGAATAATCTGGTCTGCAGCACAGGACTGGGACTCTGACTGAGAACACAACTGAGAACACAAGAAAATACCCCCAAACATCCCCTGTACTCTGCATGAAATGTTTCCCCTGAGAGGGCTCTTACCCCCGAGGAGCAGAGCACTGAGGTCTCTGCCAGCCACCTCCCCAGGCTCCCTCTGTGCTGAAGGGACAAGTGGCTTTTGGACACAGAATTGGGTTTCATTTGTGCTGGGCCAGAAGAAAAGCCATTGTGGCAACAGCACAGACTCAGGGAAGGGCTTGGGGGACACTTGGGGACCTTGAGCTGTTCAGAAACAGCACCAAGTGTTTGGGGAAGTCTTATTTACACAGGAAACAGGGTGAGAGAGGATAACCCGGGGCTGGGGGGGAGCAGCTCTTGGTGTGTTGGTGACACTGCCCATCCCAGCCCTGTTTCCATGGGCTCCCCCCACTCCCAGCCCTGCAACAGCTGCAGAGATTTCATCACCCTCAGGCTCCATCCTCAGCTTCCTCTGCCCTGTCACCACCACAGGAGACACAAGGGGGATGTTTGGGCTTTGGGTTTGCACCTTGAGACTCCAACTGCCCTTGGGAGTGAAGCTGAAGGGCAGCACACACCTGCTTCTCTTCCTGTGCTCCTCTTGGCACGATCAGAGCCCACCACCCTGCCTGGCCAACACCCACCCCCCAGTTCCTCGAGTCCTGTGGCAGTGAATTCCCTATTGGAGCTGTGTGGCATTGCTGGGAAAGGCTTGGAGCCATCACAGGATGGCACCTTTGGGTGCCCCTTCCTCTTGCAACTGGTTCCCTTTCCCCCTCCTCTGCAGCCTCAGTGGAGGGGAGGTCTCAGCCACACTCAGGACCCCCAGACACCTCCTGCCCCAGGGTGGGAGCAGGGCCACAGCTCCTCCAACATCTCCAGTGCCTTCTTCCTCCTCTCTGCAATCACCAGCCACTGCCCATGAACCACCCACACAACCCAGAATATTGCAGCATGAAAAGGCTTTTTTTACAGCTCCTCTTACATAAGTAGATTCTCCCCCCCCATCCTCCTTACATGTCTTTTTTATCAGCACTAGGTTTTAATTTGCTGTTTGTCCTCTGGTTGCTCAACATCCTGAGCAGAGCCCCCGTTTCTCTGTAACTGTGAGATTTTCCTGCTGGGGTTAAGGCTGCACCAGCAGCACATTTTGACACTTTTATTGCACTGTTCACTTCCTTTTTCACTTTGCTGTTGGAGGCTAAAAACGAGCCCCAGCTTGTTGGGCACAAAGGCACACACAGAGCACCAAGCAAAGAGCTGCTGCACACCAAACTCAGACCTCAACAGCCAAACCCAACCCCAGAGAGTGACCCAGGTGTGAGGCTGCTCCATCCAGTGCTAAAACAAAGGGAAAATCTTGTCAGAGATGGTTTGATAAAGACCTTGACTGAAAAAAAAAAATAAGCTGAACCTGTCAGGGCAGAGGAGCTCCAGCTTTTGGGAAGATAAAATGAGCTCTGGGAATGTGATCTACAGGATCGACAGCCATGGCCAAAAGATCTACTTTGGAAGAAAAAAAATCCAGTTCCTTAAAGCCATCAAGAACAAAATAATAGTAATAAAATGTAATAATGTCACTGTCCCTTCCTGTAAGAATAATCCTGCTGAAAAGGGAAGAAAATGGTTAAATTAGTCCTTAATTTAAGAGGGGATGTGAATCATTTATTGGAAAACCATGGAATCCCAGGATGGTTTGGGTTGGTGGGGCCCTTAAAGCTCATCCCATCCCACCCCCTGCCCTGGGCAGGGACATTTCCCACTATCCCAGGTGGCTCCAACCTGGCCTTGGACACTCCCAGGGATGGGGCATTGAAAACCTCTCATCTCCCCTTTTTTCCAGTGGCTCAGCAGTGAGGTAAGAAGGGAATGTCTTGCTGAGGTTCCAGCTAAGTGAAGGTCATGGCTTTTCCCACCCCCACTATGCAGATTCACCTCCCCACTCCTGCTCCAGGGAGTTCCAAGGAATAAAACCATATTTTAGTGATTTGGATCCACCCAAACTCTTGTCTGGGCTGTCTGCTTCCTCCCATCTGCTGCCAGTGTTCAGTGCTGGGATCCAGTGCCAGTATCTTGGAGAAACTCCACATTTACAGGACCCAGTGGATATTTAAGGACAGGGTAACTCCTTGTGGTCACATAGAGGTCTGAGCTGCTCCAGACAGAGCTCCCAGGAGACCTGTGTAAAACAGAAGCCGAAACTCATTCAGCTTTGAGTTACTGGTTTAATGAGAGGTTTCTTATTCAAGTGAATGAATGTTAACCACCAGAGTCCCCAGCCCAGCCTGTTCCTGCTGGTTGACAGCCTAAAAAACCCAGGGCAGCCCCACAAGAGCCCAAAAAGAGCAGCAGCCCCACCCATACTGGGGTCCTGCTGCTCCTTGAGCTCTTTCACCCAAAGTTTCTCCCTCTGGGCTCGTCTGCCCCTGACTGACCCAGCCCAGGTGTCTCCCATGGGACACCATGGGAGCTCAAAGCATCCCCAAACATCCCTGTTCTGCCACAGATCCCATCTTTGCTTGGAGCATTAGACATTTTTGGTTGGCTTTTTTAAGAAAATAGAAATGGAAAATAGGGAAGCACAACAAATCAGATGATGCTGAGAAAGCAAAATGAAGAGTTTTCTGGAGGGAAAGCATCAACTCCCTTGAGAAACAAAGAATATTGAGTGTCTGCAAAAGGATAAATGCATTTGTTATCCAGTTTATCAGCAAATGGGATATTTATAGGAGAAATATAAAGTATTTATTGTCTAGGAACCTGCTCTAGTGGGAGATCTCCCTGCCCAAGGCAGAGAGTTGGAACTAGAGGGTCTTTAAGCTCCCTCCAGCCCTTGCCACTGTGGGATCCCAAAGACCATGGAGATCTGGAGTTCACTGATCCCACACAGAGAAAACTGCCAGAAACTTTTCCCTCAGCCAAAGATCTTGCTCTGTGGGGAGAACAGGGCCTGAGAAGAGCCCCAGCACTGCTGGGGACACACAGGCTGCTGCTGAGCCACCTCCAGCAGCCAAGCTCTACCACGGAAAACACTTCCAGAGTCGGCAAGAGAGGAGATGTTTTTGGAGCACCATCCAGAGATGCACCTGTGGCTGTGAGAGCTGCGGGGAGAGCAGAGAGTGCTCAGGGCACAGGAAGGAGCTCAGATGCCCCTGATAAGCACCAAGGCTTTCCTGTCTGCCACCCTGGGGCCCTTGCAGCTCTGCTCCCACCACAGAAGCTGCTCGTGTCAAAGTCGGATCCTCCCCGGGGTTTGGGGGGGTTTTTGTGTCAGGTAAAGCTGTAACTGCTTCCAACTTCAGACTGGGGGAGGAGGCACGGTGGGGAGGGCAGGGGGGCTCAGTGGGGGAGGAATTCAAGGAGAATTTGGACCAGGCTCTCAGGGACAAGGGGGGATTGTTGGGGTGTCCTGGGCAGGGCCTAGGGCTGCACTTGATGATCCTGATGGGTCTCTTCCAATTGAGCATATTCTGTGATTCTTAGTTTTAAAAAATTAAGCCTTAATTGGTGAACAGGGCTGAGGACATGAGGTGACAAAAGCTGCAACCACCAAGTGCAGAGAAACCAAAGGGGTCAATTATTTCTTGCCAAGTTCCCACTGGGATCATCACCCCCCAGGACCCAACGCCCTCCACATCCCTTCCCTCCCAAGGGACTTTTGGTCATCCAGTGGAAGCTGTAGGTTTATCCACAGAATCATCATAGAACCTCCTGGGCTGGAAGGGACTTTAAGCCCATCCCATCCCACCCCCTGCCCTGGGCAGGGACACCTCCCACTGTCCCAGGGATCCCACCCTGCCCTTGGACACTGCCAGGGATGGGGCAGCCACAGCTTCCCTGGGCACCCTGTGCCAGGGCCTGCCCACCCTCCCAGCCAGGAATCCCTTCCCAATATCCCATCTAAGCCCCCCCCCATCCATGGATCTGTTCCCGATGGATCCCACATGCTGCTGCTCTCACTCCAGAATAAAAGCCCCTGGTTCCACTCCAAGGGATTAGGGCTGTAGGAAATTCCTTGTTCCAGTGTCCAGCTCTGAGCTGAACCCACAACAGCTTCAAACATCAATGAGCCCTAAACTGGAACAGCTCAGGAGAACCCAAATGCTTCTGTAAGACACAAAATACCAACCACAGTCAGGAGGAGTTTTCAGGTAGCAAATTCACTTTCACATTGGTTAACATGGAACTCAGAGGAGTCACAGAGCAAAAAAAGAGCAAATACACTGAAGTAAACAGAATAGTTGAACTGTAAGAAATAATTCCTTTGGGAGGTGGAGTTGTAGGTGGAGAGCCCTTAATTACTCCAAGACAGGAAATACACCCATCTCTACTGCCTTGGCAATATCACAGATACATACACTCAATGGAGGAATCATTTGAATGAAATAATGTGACTGTAATTACGCATATTGTAATTATTTTGGTTGCAGCCTGGAAGCTTCAATCAGTGCTGGCATGTGGGCTCAGCTTCTCTGGGCACCCCACCCTCCCAGGCAAGAATTTCTACTACCTGACCTAAATTTCCCCTCCCAGTTTATACCCATTGCCCCTTGTCCTGTCCCTCCAGCTCCCCTGGAGCCCCTTCAGATCCTGGCAGGTGCTGTGGGGTCTGCACACAACCTCCTGCCCTCCAGGCTGCACAGCCCCAGCTCCCCCATCCCCTGAGCAACCTGGGGCTTCCTGTGGCTTTGCTGCACCAGATCCATGTCCTGTCCAGTTATCAGGGCACTGGAGCAGCTCCCCTGTGGAGACCCTGCAGTTCCAAGTGTAGAGCAGCACCTCCTGCAGTGGAAGAGTTTGTCACAGCAGCCACCCACAGCTGGAGGCACAGAAAGCTCCTGCAAAGGGCAACAGCACCTCCGAGTAACAAACTGGAGTGTGCTCTTCAGTTATTTTTTCTGATGAGCCTTTCTGATTAAGGGTCCTTAAACTTGAAGAAAAAAAAATGAATCACATGTGAAGACGTTTGTATTTGTACCCCAGCAGTGCCCTCCCTTCCTTCATCACCACCCCCACAGTTCTACTCAGAGATTAGACAGGGGTTTGCTCAGGCTACAGCTGGATTACAAAAATATTCCTGACTAAAACTAGGCAAAGACACTAAATATGAGCTAGAGGGAGTTTTGATCAAACCATTTCTAGGTTTAATTTTGGTAAAATACCTGAAAGACTCTCAGTTAGATGAAGGACACCAAGTTTTTACCAGTGACACACATTTTCCTCCCAAGTGTTTGCTACCTGTGCCATCTGCTGGTGCAAAGGACTCAAAACTCTGCTCCCTCCTGCTAAACCTGGGAGCTGCTCAAAGCCAGGCACAGCATCAGGAATCCCAGGAATACCTTCAAACTCCAGGATTTTGGCTTGGACACCCAGCCCTGGCACAGAATGCTCAGGGACAGGTACCCAGCCCAGCACACACCCGTGAGGCCCAGCCCAGCTCCAGGTAGGACAATCCATTCCTCCCAGTCCTGGCCTCCTGCCTGGAACAGCCAGTACCCTCTGAAGGAACTGACTTGTTTCCAAGCCCTTCCTCTGGAGGCTTCCTCAAGATCCTGGTTGTTCCCCCAGACAAGCCCAAGGAGGAGGGAATCCCCAGTTGTCCAAGCCCGGAGCAGGAGCTGCCCAGTGGAGCTGCTTCCCCCAGTAACTCAAACCTGCCTGTGTGACATAATTACAGCCTTTTCTTTCAGTAAATTCAAGGACAGCAGGCAGTGTTCTCCTCCACACACTATTATTTTAGAGGCAATGCTCTGGGTTTGGGACACATCTTCTGCCTGGCATCACATCCCCCCTGGGGGAAGAGCTGTGTTTTGTGTCACAATTCCTGTGCTCTCCTGCCCTCTGCACTTTGCGGAGCAGTGACTGCCTCCCACAGCCACCTGTCCCTGCTGCTCTCCTGCCAGCTGTACAATCCCAGTCACTGTCCAGGGAAGCCAGGAGGGTTCAGCACAGGCCTAGGCTCTGCAGGACTCTGCTCTCTGAGCTCCCAGCCCAGCACAGGCCAGGGGCTCCCTCTGAGCTGCTCACTGAGCCTGCCCTGCCTCAATCACTCTTTGCTCCACAAGCCCTGGACACACTGGGACAGGCACAGCCTCCAGCACCAGCCTCATCACCACCAACATTCCAAGGAATTGCTAAATCCAGCCATCCCTTGCTCTGCCCCAGCTGAGTCCCTGCTCAGCTTCCACCCCCAGAGCTCCAACATTCCCAGTAGGAGCCAGGTGTGTTCTCTTCCCTCTGTTCCTTTGTTTGGCACCACAAAGCATTTCCACAGCAGCAGCGAGAGGAAATGCAGCTGCACAAGGAGGGAAGAGGGAAAAGCACCACGTGCTGCCCCAGGCCCACAGCACCACTGCCCACAGCTCTGAGCACCAGCAACTCACACAGACACCCGAGTTTTAGAGAAACATTTATTATAGGGTTGCAGAATTTATGCCAATATAAAGTCCCTTAATAAAACTCTCGAGTTTATCAGCTGCAGGACACTGACTCTTCCTTATCATTACACTGCAGCTTTCCAAAAAAAAGGAACATTGCTCTGACTGCAGCAGTTAAAGCTACTTGCTCATAAAAAGTTGATCTAAAAAGTTTATATAAGCCCAAGTAGTTTAAGTTTACAACTACAGTCACATTCACAAGTGAGCTATAGAGCAGAACAGATCCTTGAAATAAGAAGGTAGAGGATAAACCAACTCCTAACCAAAAATACTGACAAAGCTTTAAGAGCAACTCTACCCAAATCTAACAAGGAAATGCCACAAAACCAAACTAAGGGAGAAGAACTCAACATAAGCTCGGGGAAGGTTCCAAATATACATATGAATTCAATACAGTAATTGCACAAAAAGAAACAGGGTAGTGTTAAAGGTTTGTGATCACTGAGGTTGGATTTTACATGCTTCACACATGGCCATTAAAATAAGCCTTTAATGATCCAGATCAGGAGGGGTTTTGAGCCAGGAGTGCAGAGCTACTCTACAGAACTACACAAGATGTGCAAACCACAGATTATTAATATTAATCACTCTGTGAAAGTTAAGGTGAACATAACTGGTTCCAGCCAAGGAACTGGTTAACATTTTTATATATATATATATTTTTCTGCCATTCCCAGATTACACTAAATCAAACACATTCGACAGATAAACTGGTATTAGCCTTCTAAAAAAACGTTACTCAAATTTAAGTTTTACATGAGACAACTAAAAAGTTATACCAAGGATCAACAAAAGCTGAAATGGTGACTTTGTCTTTTGAAATACAAGCAATACACAGAAGATGCATAAGGCTTTTGATTATCACTGCATGTTTTCATCTCAGAAGTGGGTGTCCAATGCTCAGACTCCTCAGGGAAGGTGTGACCTGGTTACTCTTCCCCCGCCTCTCACTGCTGGCAGATCTTGGTCTCCACCACGAAGGAGTTCTCGAAGTGTCTGATGGAGTGACAGTTCTCTGCTGCCCGTTTCTGCACACCTGGGGACAGAGAGGACAAGGCCCTGAGTGCAGCACAGCCCCCCCTGCAGCAGCTCCCCACAGCAGCAGGACACCAGCCCCCAGCACAGCCAGTTTCTTCAGCCATGAGGTGCCACCAGAGCTGGTGCCAGGGTGTTTTCCTCCCCCAGGTGAGCTTTGCAAAGCTCCTTCACCTTGGCAGGATTTGCCACTCAGCTGATCCCCTCACTCAAGTTTTTCCTAACACTATTAAAGTGCTTTTCTCTATTTTGGGTCTGACCCAGGCAGTTCACCTGTACCAGCTGGGGCTCTTTAACTAGGAGACAAGAACAGAGTCCTGCTGTCAAGACAAGCTGCTCTCCCGAAGCACTTCAATTGACAACAATTAAGAGAAGATTTACAGATTGTTTAATAGGCAGAGAATGTTCAGAGTAAGCAAGAGAAACACCAACTCCTAAACCAAACACAGCAGGGCACTACTTTAGTTTACACACACTTAAAACACAGGCTTTTAAGTGTCAGTGCCTTCCACTCCAGGGCTCCAACAGGGAGGTGACATTTCCAGTGCCCATCTAACAGGATGACCTGTCCCCCTGCCTTCAAGTTAGAGCTTCAGGGAACCTGAAAGTCAGTTTGATCCAATGGAGGAATCCATGAACTCTACAAAACCCAAGAGCCAAAGCAGCACCAGGTCCATGAGAGAAGTCACAGGAGTTCATCCCTTCCTGTCTCATTTCAGTGACCATGGTTTGCACACACTGGAATCAAGGTGTGCCAACAACCTGCTTGGGAAGGCAAGAGAAGCCCTGAGCATTTTCTCCTGAGCAGCAGCAATCTTCTGTTGGACCTGCCTCTCCACTCTCTCCCCTCCCCAGGTAAAGGAGTTACCAACACAGCAACTGCCCCAGCAAACAGAATTCATTTACTGGAACCCTCTGGGCAGGAACTCTGCAGAAATCTTTTACCATGCAGGAGGATTTCAGGGAGCATCATGAACTTCTCACAGCACTGTCTGCACACTTTCAGTGACAGCAGCTGTCAATTGAGTATTGTTCCCAAAAATGCCCCTCACCACAGCTCAGAGCCATGTGCCTCTGCCTCCCACGAGGGCAGCAGTCACTGCTCCTTCATGTGCCCCACACCAGCAGCCACTCAGGAGGAGTTTTCCTTCCACCCAGCGCAGGACACTGTCTGAGGAAACTCTTGCCCAAGAGCTTGGCAGGCAAAGCAGAGCAGAGAGTTCCAAGCAGCCAAACATGTGCCCCCTGAGAGGCTGCAGTGCCAAAGGATGAGCTCGCCGTGTTTGCAGGGAGCAGCAGAGAGGAAATGCTCAGAGAGCTACAGTGAAACCCAATGATTTGTGTAGCCAGTGGTCAGAGCACTGACTCCTCCAGCCTAAGCCCTCTCCCACGGTGGCAGGAGGAAGAGGCAGTACAGACACAGCTCAGCAGCTCCTCTGTCCTTCCTCTTCCACAGAGGAAGTCTGGGATCTCCAGAGCTCGCTGTTCAATTACTTTTGTTTTTTTCCAGAGCAAGTGAAGCAGCAGATAATGTTTGGACTTGGTGTTCCTGTAACCCAGTTTTAGAGAGGACAGTGACAGATTAATCTGCACCTACAGAGACTCACACTATCAGGTGGGTTGTATGAACTTTGGGGCCAAACCAACTTATCATTTCAGCCAAAAGAGACCGGAAATGGTGTCAAATTCCAGCCTGGTTTGGGCATGTCACCTGTACCTGAAACTTCCCCAGCATGTTCAAATGACAGAGGCATCAAAGCAGGGGAAATACCCAGCAGGTCTGGGAGGAGCACTCACATTTCCAAGTCTAAAATCTCCCAAGATTTCAGTATTTCCCTCTTCCCAGAGAAGAAGGTTCCCTGTTTTCCTGAAGGGAACTCACCCATGGTCTGGTCTCTGCGCTGAAGCCTGAAGGTCTCTTTCCCCACACAGAGTTGGTAGATGAAGATTCCCAGGTCAGACACGTTGTCAATCTCCTCTGTAACCACCATCTCCTCACGCACCAGGTAAGTCTGAGGCAGGTAAGAGCCAGTCTGGAGGAGGAAAAAAACAAAGATCCAGAGCTGTGCTAACAAAACCAAACCACTGCATTTTACTCCTTGGTTTGGAAGGTCTTGAGGCTGCAGATTTCAGCTTTCCTTCTATTTAATACTAAGCTATGCTAGGCTTAACCAGCTGCATTCCAGAGAAGTTACAACCTGACAAAGGCCATTTCCAACAGTTGCAGTGTCATCCCAACAAAGCACAGTTAACCCTGACACTGCCAACCCCATGTGAGGCAAATGCAAACAGAACCTGGTCAAGTTTATTTGTGCACGACAGAGTCTGCGGTTAAAACAGAAACAAAGTTGGTGAAAAATCCCAGGTTTGAAGCAATATATTTCTAATATAAAAAGGCAGGGTAACCTACAACAGGCTTCACCAGGAGATCACAGCACTACAAAGAGCTTCCCGGCCCTCATGAACAACTCCTAAAAACAGGGGCAGGGAGACACAGAGCTTGTCTTCATGAAGCTAAAAAAAAAAATATTGCAACAAGCTAAACTAAACCAGTGGCCTCTGGAATTAGGTGTAAAAGAGCCAGTTACTTTTTTAAAAAGTCCGCTTGACACACAACAGCTGAGTACTGCATTTAACTGGGAAGCTGCAGCAAGTTCTATCAACTTGACCCACAAGTCACCTTGGAAAAACAGCAGATTCAGGCACTGAAGAGTCCAAATGCTCGTGGTGAGCTCATGCCTGCAGTGCCAGTAACAGGGGAACAAGTTCCCATTGTTCTTTCCATCCCAACTCTCACGAGCTTCCCGGGAGGAACTTTCAGGTTTAGGCTTTCAATGATATTTGGAGCTTTATCAAATTCCTTTCTAACAACTAAATTTAACCTTATCTGCTGGTTGCTTTCAGCTCTCATAAAGCCAGGTATTAATAAGAGCATTAGGCATGAATCTACTCAACATAATATCCACTGACAGCTGGCCTTAACTTCAGCCCAGTGACTGAGCTGGGGATTAGGGCCCTGGCTGGCAGGAGGACTGTTCCAGCAGGAGCCTGGAGCTCAGGAGCAGCCCCCAGCACTGAGCACAGGGCAGCCTGTGAGCTGAGCTCAGCAGCCAGGCCTCCACGTACCGCCAGCTTGGCAAACAGATCCATCAGGTTCCTGGGGGGCATCACGATGGAAGTGTTCAGGGGGATCACGTAGCAGTTGTCCAGTTGCAAGTCCAGATACGCCGTCAAAAGCTGTTTGGAGAAACAGGATTTCACTTCATTCAGGTGGCCTTTGAGTGCTCCAACACATTTGACAAAGACTAAAAAGGAGGCTGAGGTCACACACAGCTACTTTGGAGGGACTGGACTGGGAGAACTGAACCCTTACCACTTTTGCAAACCAAGTGGTTGCAGAGATAAGTTTACAAAACTTTGGTGTAGAAGAGAAGGCTGATTAGAAAAGCAGTTTCTGTCATAATTCTGAAGGAGCACAGTTTGTATTAACACAGAGGAAGTATCTGTGATCACGGGGTCTAATTAAGCCCGCAGCAAACAAAAGGGATCCAGCTGCTGATAAACAATCACTCCCTGTAAAAAGTTCTTCAGGAAAAGCATTAATGCCTGGAAAGTCCCTTCAGCACTACCCTGAGTGCCCAAACCAGAACTATTTATTGCATCTGCATTGCCAAGTCTGCCTTTCCAAACAACCTACGGGAGCTTTTACAGCTGCCTAAGGAGACATGTTCATGCTATTGACTTTAATCAAAAAGCCCAGTTAAAGCCATCCTCCCACCTTGGCCTTGCCCAAACCCCGCACAACTCCCTGAGCACTGTCAGCTTCAAGGTTTCAGCTGCTCCAGCTCCCTCCCGCAAGCCCCACCCCTGCTTTGCATTCCCCGTTGGAGGCCGATCGCTGTGTGCCCTCCCCCTGCAGCGCTGCTCTCTCTCCTCCCCCCGCACTGACCCTGTCGAAGTCGTGCACGATGGCGGCGGGGTCGCTGTCGGAGAAGCGCGGCACGGGCACGTCGAGGATGGCGACGTTGTCGTCCTCGCGGATCTCGGCCTCCTCGGCGATGGGCAGGAAGTAGGGCTCTGCCGCCCGGCCCCGGCTCTCCTTCTCAAAGTAGCACATCTCCCCCCGGAACACCTTGTGCTGCGGGGACACGGCGCCGGGTCACAGCACAGCCGCTGCCCCGGGGCGCCCCAGGGAACGGCGGCTTACCTTGGGCATGAAGTACTTGTAGATGCAGGCCCCCCCGACCACCACGCCCGCCAGGATGAAGGCCAGGCCCAGCAGAGTCAGCAGACATCTTCCCGAGGAGCTCTCACCCCTGTGTGTGCCAACTTCTGGGTCCTTGAAAGGAAGAGGGACAACAGTTTACAAAGGGCAGCTGCTCTGAGTTTAAAGGGAGCTGTTCCTGACTACTTCCCTCGGATCCCCCAGCTTCTGTTTCCTCTGGAGGTGAAATTGTAAGTCAGCATCATTTCATAAGAAAACACTCCTATGAACTATTACTGCCCCAGATTAAGACCAGCTTTCCAACAGCACTGAGAGGAATTTGTTAGTTAAAGGA
This sequence comes from Serilophus lunatus, assembly GCA_013399895.1. Classification (NCBI taxonomy): domain Eukaryota; kingdom Metazoa; phylum Chordata; class Aves; order Passeriformes; family Eurylaimidae; genus Serilophus; species Serilophus lunatus. The sequence goes on along the minus strand of VXBA01004771.1, from coordinate 506,830 downwards.
TGGTTTTTAGACCTTGTCCAGAAACTATTTGAGGTGTAAGAAATGTAAGGAACTGTAAGAAAAACTTGTGGCTGCAGCCACCTCACAGCTCCAGGAGAACAGGATTTGTAGATCAAGGTCATCAAGGTACAGAGTGTTTTCAGGCCTCTTCCCAAAAGCCTCTTCCCTCTCCTCCTTTTGCTACCACAGGCACCAACATCCACTTTTCCTCACAAAGCTGCATTAACAGAAGCCAAAATGCAATTTGTTAAAACCCGGTGACTCGTGTCAGAGCTTGAAACCTGCACAAGCAAAGTCCACTCTGCAAACCACTCATCAGCTTAAATGCAGCTTCCAATTCTCTCAAATACAAACCAGTCCCTGTGGCACATCCCACCTCAGCTTCAAAAGCCTCTCTTTCTCCTTCCCAAATCCCGGGGAAGTTTTGTTTCTGGCAGCCTGAAACTTCCCTGTTTAGTTCCATGCCCCGTTTTCCCCCAGCCAGTGCTGCCTCAGGCACCCAAAGGAAACTGCTCTCACCAAGTGCTGCTCAGTTGAGCAACACCAACCACAGAGGCACTGGGGGGTTTGAAAGGCAAATTGGAGCCTCTGGAGTTCAGCACCTTCCCAGGTTTCCAGGTGCCAAGTGGAGAAGGGAACAGCAAAAAGTACTTGGAAATACAAAACAATCATTTCCTCTGGGCAAACACACGCTGGGTTTGGGTCTTTCAAAAGAAAAAGTAAAACACAAAAGCACCAAATGTTTAGATAAGCTCTGCATCTGCTCAATGATTCAGGAGCTCACTTTCAAGACCTGCCCTTTGTACTGGTCAGGGAGGAAGAAAAGGGTTTCCCAGTAAGGGATGTTTTCCTCTCAGGGGTTCCCAGAGGCAGCAGCTTCCCTGGCCTCTGTCTGGGTGCCACTCTCAGAGAACACAACAAGCCCCACATTGTCCCCAGGGCTGCACAGATTTCCATGCTGCTGCTGCATCTTGCTGAGCAATGTCAAACCTCAGTTATGCAAGTGCTGAAACAGAAAACAAGCTGTTTTGTCACAGTCAATCCTCCCACATTCCCCTCCTGCATCCTCCAAACACAGAACTGTTGGTTCAGCCAGATACAAGCTGCTGCAATTGGCTTGATAAGCACTGGTTAAAATAAAAACCCCAAACCCAAACCCTATTCTGAAGGCAGAATTGTGGCACATTTTTGTGCCACTACCTGAAAACCACCTTTCAGGGTTACCCAACTTCATGAGTTCTGCTCCCACCTCCACCTTTCAGCAGTCCTGGCAGCCCGGGGCTGGGATGGTGACATGGAATTAGTTCCACTTGCACTGCATCTCTGGCAAACAAAGCCAAGGTTTGGAGCAGCTGAAGCCCCAAGGGAAGAGCTGACAGAAGCTGAGAACACACAGCACTTTGCTCCAGGAGGCTACAAACTCTCTGCTCAAAAGTAACAGAGAAACTCATGACAACCCTCCCAAGAAAAGGCAGACTGAAGATGTAACAAGCAAAGAAATGAGGAATCAGAGGGGGAAATTCCCTTGTTCTAACCCTGCTGCCAAAGGCTCTGCAAGCTCAGGGCTTTCCTGCACATATTCCAGGGGGCTCTTGGAGCTCGTTTGCACAAATATTCCAGCACAGCGACTTTAACAACCACTCCGACAAGTTTGTCTTGGAGTAAAATGATGAACTTGATGTTCACAGGCACCTCCAAGCCCTGCAGTCAGAGGGGAGAGGTGTTAAAAACCCACGGAGTGCAAACACTGAGAACATTCCAAAGGGAGAGGAGCAGTTCCCATGGGAAGCAAAGGAGGGGTGGGAGTGTTTATTGGAACTCATGCTCAGAACTGGAAATATAACAAGATGAGTTTGTCCTGCAGGAAATGACACCCCCGAAATGTCAATTATTTATCTGCCCTGCTTCCCTCTCTCCTTTTGATCCTGTAACTCGGTGCTACTGCATTAACTGTGCACACATCAGAGTACAGCTCGGAGAGCCCAGCGAGCAATAAAACCACTCTAAAAGGGGAGGTTTGAAAGGGAGGCTATTTCAGGCGAGGCTGAGTGGGCTGGAAGGCAAACTGCCTTCCTGAGTCCAGTTTAGAAAGGGGTAAAAAAAGGCAAAAACCGGCCAGTGGAGTCCAACTCCGCAAGTTTTGTTGCTGCTTTTTAAAAACTCTCCTCCTCCCGGATTACAGCGCAGCGCATCCCATATTGCCCCTCCAGAGCCGTATTTACCCCTTCCAAACCAAGCCCCGGCCCGGGAAGGCAGCGCCAAGCACAGGGTCCCATTCCCCGGGCCGTGTGCGCCTGCAGGGAACGGCCCGGGGACCCCGAAAGGCTCCGGGCTTTTCACAGCCCCGGCAGGAAAGGAGAGCCCCGGCCCCACATGAACCTCACACGGGCCCCACACCAACCCCGGCCCCACATGAGCCCCAGCCCCACAAGA
>VXBA01004771.1:465400-478024 GCA_013399895.1 Serilophus lunatus | reverse complement strand
CTCATCCCTCTCATCCCACTCATCCCTCTCATCCCACTCATCCCTCTCATCCCACTCATCCCACTCATCCCACTCATCCCACTCATCCCACTCATCCCGCTCATCCCACTCAAAGGACCGGCCCGGGAGTGTTGTAACCTTTACCATCAGTACCATCCCCCAGGGGCAGCACAGGGTACCACTGTTTGAGCCTCGTGTGCCAGGGCCTGTGTGCGGCCCCTGCAGAGCACAGGGCTCCACGTGCAACCCCTGAAGGCCAGTCTGGGGGGGCTGGGAGGGGGCACCGCTCCCCGGGCCAACCCAAGAAGGACGCCCTAGATGTTTTCTAAGTGCTAAACCCAAGGGAAATTACTTCATCAAAACCCGATCCAGGCCACAGTAAGGAGGGCTGTGATGCAGCCAGTGCTGGCCCATGTTGACTTTGCAGTACTGGAATTAATCCATGTGCATTGCAGCTCGGTGAAATCACTTCCAGCCCGGAGCGGCTCCGGGGCTGACTTCATCCCGCAGCCCCAGATGCAGAGCCCTCGGAGCCGGGGGAACCGCGGAGAGGAGCAAAAGGCTTCCCCTGGGCGTGGAGGGGAGGCGGCTCTGTGTCCTCGTGGGATGTGGGATCGGCCTTGGGGACCATCCGGACCGCACAGCTCCCGGTGTCACCCCGCCTGCCCCCAGGGCTCCGCTTCCTTCCCGCGGGGCTGGGGACGGCGGGTTCTGCTGCTTTGCTCTCCCCCGAGGAGATTGTTCCCTCCGAGCCCCTCCAAACATCCCTGGCGATCTCCCCGTGGCCGCGGGTGCTGGGGGGGCACGTTTGGGGCGATGCCACCGGCCGTGTCCCGGCTTTCCTTGGAGAGGGGACGTGCCAGAAATCCCGGCTGCCAATCCTTGGATCTGGGTGCTTTGGGGCTCTTTGGACCAGAAAAAGGCAATGATGGGATGTGGTGGCTGCAAGTGTCTCCCAGGGGCTCATCCCAGGTCTGGGATCAGCCGCAGGGTTTGTGTTGGGAGGAGCTGAGAGCAGCAGAGGACCCTCCAGTCTGCACATGCAACTCACTGCCCAGCCCTGGTTCACTCCTTTTCCTCAATCTCTGTTTTTGCATTCCCGTTTTCCCAGTAAAACTTTTCCTCCATAGTGGTCTCACACTTAAATAAGTGAGAATGAAGAACCTCTGCAAAGTGAGCACCACCCCAACCCCTGACTTGGGGGAGTTTTTTGCTCAATGAAATAACTCCAGGGGTCCCCAAGTCAGGCAGGTCTGATGCTCTGCTCATGTTTCTGCAGCACAGGGAAATTAATGGGAATTCATGGATAACCAGCTTTCTGAGGAACTTCCCCAGCTGTTTAAACTCTCTGTGGAAGCAGGATTTTAAAAGATATAAAAGGATAATTCCTTAGATAAGTGAGAGGGGTCTGGACACCACTGTGGGCTGTGGTGCTTGGGCAGGGGATGGCACCTTCATCAGGCTGCCTGGATCCTCCAGGATGTAGGAAAAGTGCAAAATGTGAGTTTCCAAAAGGATTTATCGACCCCTGTATTTTTGCTGGGCTGTTTGCTGTCTTACCTAACCCCTGTCGTGTAATTTAATTAAGTTTGTTTAATTTATTTTTTAAAAAAATGCATGTGGGACTAGTAAACTTAATTAAAAAGAAACATTGTTAAGCAGCCTGATACAGCTATAATTTGATTTAAAGTACTGGATGATACCAACATTATAAATGTAAAGTGATCTGCCTTTTTCTTTGAAAAAAGGGACCTAAATGAACTTAAAATACTCCTTCATTTGAGCCAGGGTTAATTTTCAGGGCTTTCTTCCTCCTGTTCTGCAGCTGTAGGGCTTTTCCAAGTGGGGTAAGAAATATTCCATCCTCAAACAAATTACTGCTGGATCATTTGTGCCTTGTGCTCTGCAACTGTGCTCGTGGAATGAGAAATCCTGAGTGTCCTGAAATCAGTGTCAGAGCTTCCATGGATTTCAGAGGTCCTGGGACATTTGGGATTGTTTGGATTTGTTTGTGGATTGATCTGAGTTTCAGAGAATCTTCCACCCAGCACGAGTCAGAGAGGGAGAAGCTGTCATCAGAACCTGCTAATAATGTTATTATAACATATTCTGTGTTACACAATGGGACAGAACACACAGTATTCCATGATGAGCCTTGGATTCAGGCTCTTCCTGATTTCAATCCAAGCAAGCCCCCGTCCCTCAGAGCCAGACAGATCCCTGTGTGTATCCCTCTCCATAAAGCCTGGATATCCTGTGTTGCCCCTACCAAATCCTGCCCAAATCTCCCTGCTGGGGTCGGGCCGTGCTGTGGCCAGGGACTGACACTCTGGGAGAGGGAGAAAATCCTCAGGAAGGCTGAGAGCTGTCCCAGAGCCACGGCAGGGGGGGGATCCCCAGCCAGGGGACAGAGCTGGGGCTGGATGGCACCTCCAGCACTGACAAATGCCAAGGACAGCTCTCTGGAATCCAGGATTACCCCAGAAACAAACCTGACCAACCCCTAATGTTGAGACCCATGGGAGCTCTGGTGCTGATTTCAGCCATTTCTCATTCCACAAAGCCTCAGAACCCAACAGCAAAAAGGCTTTTTCCAGGCACTGAAGTTATTCGTGCTGGTTTTAACCTTTTCTCTGAATTATGGGCAGAAATGTTCAAGCCAGGCCAGGAGGTGGCTGGAAGATGGGAATCAAAGCTTGACATCCCTGAGCTCAGGGAAACCCCCTCCTTAGAGAATCACTGGGAATGCTGAGCTTTGCCACCCAGAGCTGGGCACACCTCCAGGTGCCAGGGTTGTGCCAGCTTGGCACCAACTGCAGCCAAAAGTGAACCAGCTGATGGCAAATGAATGAACAAAAGCTCCAGAGTGGGACCATCACCAAGTGTATTTTGTGCTCTGTTCTCACTAGCTGGGGAGGAACTCTTCTGATGACAGGAGGAAGTTGACTCATGGACAGACTTAATTCCACTTACTTTAATTTAAAAAAATTAATACCTATAAAAGCCATAATTGAAAAGATTGCAGTATCATTTCACTTTCCCCAATTTCTGCCCACACACACCAATTTTTTTTTTGCCTGTTTCTTTTGCCTTTAAAAATAAAGAACCATCCTATTCTCCCCTCCTCCAGGGAAGGAGGACCTGGCTGACAGACACAGAGGAAAAGCCGAGATGGACAAAAACAAAACATTAAAACAGAATTTTCCATCAGTTCCTCTCGTTTGCAGCAACCTGATCTGCAACTGTAGGCGCAGAGGCCAAGCCAGAAAGTGTTACAGGTTTGAATTTAACTTTCTTCCTTTAAACTTTGAGTTTTATGTCACTTTGTGACTGAGAAACTGCCCGAGAGCTGCAGCAGCAGCTCCGGCGCTCGCGGGGTCCCAGCAGGAGGTTTGCAGGAATCCCGGTAGGAGAAGGGATTCGATATTATTTGTTGAGTGGAGACCCTGATAAATTAAAGCTTTTCTTTGCTTTTTGTCTTGCAAATTATTCTCAATGTGCTCTTGATTTTTGGGAAGGTAAACAAACTGGGATAGTTTTCAAACTCGGGTTTGTTCGCACATGGAACAACGGCGGGGATCTGCAGGAGGGTTTGTGGGAACAGGGGAATTACACCCCCTGCATCCAGGGACCCCTTCTTCTGTCATTCCCCTGTATTTGTCAGCCATGGAGGCAAGATTTTTTAATATTGTTATTATTGATTGTGACTAATTCTCCTTGTTGCATTTTATTGTTGATGTGTATTCCAGGGGAAAAAAAAAATCCCAGGGCTGTACTTGGAATATTTATTCCCTATGATTTAGAGGAGAGCAGGTCCATTCCTTATCTCATGGAATCATGGGATAATTAACGTTGGAAAAGACCTCAAAGGTCATCAAATCCAAGCACCAACCCAACACCACCACCACGGCTGCGCTACCCTGAATTCTAACCTGAATAACCTGAATGACAACAATTAGAGCAAAACTAATTTTCAGTGCTCTTACCTCCACTCTCCTGCTGCCCAGACAGGGTGGCACAACCCACAGTGGGCCAGGCAATGCCCTGGCAGGGATGGCTGGTGTTCCAGCTGGAGAAACCATCGCTCTGTGGCCACTGGGATTCCTCATGCACAGCTCCCTGAGCCCTGCTGGGAGCTCCAGGGTGTGGGAGGGTTCTGCCTCCTGGCTTTGGCCATTGGGCAGAGAGCTCTTGCAGCACCTCCTGACCCATCTCCAGTGGGATACTCCAGCTCTGGATGCTCGAAGGATGGTCGTGGCACTTGTGTCCCTTCCCTCTGCTGCTCCCAGGTGCTGGGACTGAGAGGTGCTGACAAAATCCAGCAGGAAAGCACAATAAATAAAGGGCTTGTGTCCTTCCCTGCCCTGCAGCAGCAAAGCAGAGCTGCAGCAGAGGCTTTCACAACTCCTCAGTGATTCCCTGGATTTGCTGCTCGTGGCATTGGGAATTGGAGGATGTGAGGAGCAGAAGGGGTTGGTGTCCTCAGTGCTGAGTTTCTCGTGTTTTTCAGTAAACTTGGATGAATTCTGTTCAATATGGAAGTGCTTTAAGTTTGTGGAACGTGGGACAATAAAAAGGAGCAGATGCACAAATGTAGGCAGAAATCCAGAGAAAAATCACAGCTTATGGAAACTCCACTGCCCCTACTCGTGCTCTGGGCTCTGCTGACCCAGAAGGAAGGGGAAGAGGAGGGAAGAGTGAAGCCCAAATGGGATTTCTTCAACCCAAATAACTTTTCCTGGCAGTGCAGGAGCTGCCCAACCTTCTGCCTTTGGTGGCACTGCTGTAGGAGGAGCCAGACCTGCCCTGTGCTTGGTTTGATGCCAATCTCACCCTAAACCTTCTACTATGGGGTTGAATTAGAAATGATATTCCAAAGTACAGATGCCCCCCAGGTCCCCACACAGCCCTGCTGGTGGAGGGAGTATTTACCCAGTAACTGATGGGCAAAGACAGACTTGAGCAGCACTGAAAGGCAGTATCAGCCCAAATACAACACATGTGCCAAAAATACACACAAAATCCAGGGACAAAACCTGCTGCAGAGCCCAGAGCAGACTCAGCTGCCACTTCCAGGTCTTGAGAGTTAGGAAAGGCAACTTTTTTGTGGATGAGTCAAAACTATGGCTCAGCCTTCTGGCCAGGGCTGACAGGGCAAGTTGGTGAAAGCAGATGCTCCAGACTGAGGTTCCAGTTCGAGTTCCCAGGGCTGTGGAGCCCAAAGGAACAGGGGTTGTGAGGATTTCAGGGCTCCTGCCAAGGTTTCTCAGGGATATTATCTCCTTTCTCCTAATTTTTAATTGCAGCTTATCTTAAAAAAGCATCACAAGGCAAAGAACTAAGAGCAATGTATTGCACAGAAAAAAAGGAAAACTCTTTTGTCCCCCCCAAACCTTCCCATTCTGCAGCGTGAGCTCCAACCAAGGGTGGGAAAACTGCAGCTCAGAGCAGAGGATTTTACATTTCAGTGGGAGGATCTGCCCTCTAACACCTACACACTTGACTTGCTTTAGTCCTGGAGATTTGTATGGAAAACACAGCCCATCCTGATGGAGAAATACCACGGGAATGGTGCTGGGTGAGGGTGGCAGACCCCAGGGAAGGGCTTGGGGAGCCCCACCATGGATGGGACACCAAGAGTCGAGGAGGGGATGCTCCCTAAAAGCCAAGAGCTCCTTTCCCTGCTGAGAGCCAAAGGATGCTTGGCTGGAGTCAGCTCCACCCTGAGCCAGAGCTCTCCCACAGGCCTTCCCCATCTCACCTTGTTTTTACATTACCCGAGGGCAGAGCTCTTTTCTCGGAGCAAATTCCCTGCTAATGGTGCTGGGATTTGGATTTATGGCCACGGGAGGTGTTGAGCCACCAGGCCAGATGGTTATTTGCTGATTTTGATGGGTTTTGGATCTCAGCTCAACTGTCCACAGTCACAAGCAAGAGAAAGCCATAGGTTGAGCTGTTTCATACATTAAATCATTGCATGGTTTTTGTCTTCCCTTATTGGAAAAGATGGTTTGATATGGGCTGTATAATTTACTGTCCACAGCCTGTGACCCAGTGCAGCCAGGAGGAAACTTGGGGAAGGGAGATAATCCTGTGGAGACAGATTTTCCTCCTCTCTGAGCTGAAATCCCTCGTGAAGCTGAACCTTGTTGACCACTTCAGCTCATGCTGATTTTCTTCTGCTCCAGCAACACCAGCCATTGATGGACTTAATTGACAGACTTTGTACTTAGTTTGCAGAACTCAGAGCTATTGGGTGGCAAGTCAATCACATTTATTTATTAATTTAAAATTAAAACCAGAAAATAATATCCATCCTCCCTAAGGGGATAGTTGAAAAAGCAGAGTCTCACCCAGCTCTGCATGGGGAGTTCATGAGGTTTTAATTTCCAACACAAAGAACGTATCGCTGGGCTGGGGGGTGACATCACCCTCCTCAGAAGATTTCATGTGGTTCTTTTTCCTTGTTTTTAAAGCTATTATTTTACATATCTGCCGACAGATATTTGTATTGGCAGATCTTATGGAATATCAAGATTGTATCTTTTCTGTTTAATTTCCAGAGGCGCTTCCTAACCCGAGTGCAAGCTCGGGGCTCAAAGCTGCAGCAGGGCTCCAAAGGAGAGTGAAAGCTTCCTTGCAAACCCCTTAATTTATTGTCCTTGCCCCCAGTGCACCAGCCCTTCCAAGATTTCATTCTCATCCCTCTGCATTTGCATTTAGGGCCGTAATTAGCCACGTTAGCCGAGGATTGAGTTGCAAAACAAAGGCGAGTTCCTGCGGCCGGTGGGTCTCGCCCAGGTGTGGGCTCGGGGCAAAGCCAGAGGTTGAGTTTATCTTTGCAGACAGGGATGGATGGAAAAGTCTAAACCTGTCCTGGGGCTGACTCCTCCAGCAAGAGCAGAGAGAGCAGCAAAGGAGAGAAATCAGTGGAAATAACTGGGGATAAATCACACTGTATGTGCACCCACCTTCCCTAACCCCAGAGAAGGGGGAGCGAAGTTTGGTGCAGACCTGGGGGCTGGGTGGGGCAGAGGAGTGAGAAACCTGCAATCCTGGCATTGAGAAACCTGCACACCCCTGGCAGGACTGAGTTTTTCTTCACTCAGGGGGTGGTGAAGCATTGGAACAGGCTCTCCAGGGACGTGGTGGAGTCACCAACCCCGAGGGTGTTCAAAGAACAAGTGAAGGTGACACCCCCTTTGGGTTTAATGGGCGTGGGAGCGATGGCTCACAAGTTGGGCGTGATGACCTTGGAGGTCTCTTCCAACCTTCCAGATTCCATGATTTGCCAAGGCAGCCTCCAGAACAGGCTCTTGGCTGTGCAGTGAAACCATGAGCTGAGACCATGGCCCTCCCCATGTCCCTGGCCTGGCCCCACGGCCCCGGACACGGTGTCGGCTCTTCCCGGGGCATCTCTTCCCGATGGAGCAAGGACACGGCCTCCACGGGGGCTTCCTGGGACAAGTGTTGGTGCTGTGGATCCTCACCTTCCTCACCCCAAATCTTGGTGACCACAGGGGAGTTTGGCCCGTGTTTGCTCTCAGAGCAGGTGATGGCATCGAGGCCGTCAAAGGGCACCAGCACTGGGGGGATGTCCCAGGTACCCGGTCACTGTTTAAAGCAAACATGAATGGGGGCTGTATTTTGTAAAAATAACATCCTTTCCTCTCTAAAGAGGCTTCTGGCCCTCAGGGTGTGCCTGTGAGAGGGTTCATGGAGGAAAGGCTCTGGCTGCTCTTCCCAAGACCCCGGGATGCTCCACAGCTGGACCCTGCCTGGCCCCAGCTCTGCCCAGCTCCATCCTGCCTGGGAATATAGAATAACTCAGTATCAGCTTCCCCAGAACTATTTTAATTTCACTTCTCCTGTGTCGTTTTCCTGGCAGCCACATCAAGAACTCCAGCTTTTCCCTCCTCACACTCCACCAGTGGGAAGAGCAGGAGCAGCCCTGGGGACAGGGGGTCCCAGGGCTCACCTAGGCTCACCCCCTCTTCCCCCGGAGCCCTTCCCTGAGGCAAATCCAAACAGGATACATTTTGGTGCAATTCTAAAGATTTTCTGCTTCATCCATGTGGTTAATTTTGCCCTCTCTAAATCCCCTCTTATTACACATTCTTTAAGTATTTTCTTTAAGTATTATGAGAAAAGTTCAACACAGCAGGAATTTTCCCCTTTGCTTTGAGGGGGAAGGGTCTTGGTTTTATTTCTTGGCTCTGGAGGAGTCATGAGGAAGGGAAGGTGGTGGAAGAGCTGCTCTGTGGGATGGTCAGGCTGGCAGGGGCTCCTCAGGTGGTTGGAGAAGGGATAGAGCAGCTTCTCCTCACTCTCACACACAACCACCAGCCAAGAGCCAGGAGCTAGGCTGGGAAAAACCACCCTAAAAATGTTCCTCACAGCACAGAACCAAGAAACCTTGCTTGTGCAGGGAGTATTCTGAGGTTGTAGTGAGATATGTGACAGAAGGCCCATCAGCCTGGTGGTCCTGAGGAAGCTCCAGAGCTGCTGGAAGGTTCTGGGGGTGACACATCACATCATGGTGCTGGTCTTGACCTTACCTCCAGCACATGGGCATTACTGACCCTTCCTTGACTTCCCTGGCTGTGGGGGAGCACCACCAACCCCTCTCCCATCATAAGCCATCCGAGTGCCCTAATTTGATTTAACTCTCCCCAAATGCTGAATGTATTGTTTTCACTTCACTGAATCATTTCCTTAAGGTCTAATCCTATTCCCTGAGCAGACTTTTGGGGGGTTATGTATAAAATAACACAATGGAGATTTATTTTAATATGTCTTTAACTAATGCAGAGCACGTGGCAACAAAGAACCTCCTCAACCCAGACCTTTCAGTGCTGGCTGTTCCCCACCACAAACTGATCATTTCTTGCTCAGACCTGTCATTTTTGCCATGAAATTAATTTGGGGTGTTGCTCCTGAGGACAAGGACAGGCTGACTGTTGCCATCAGCCCCTGGTTTGGATGGAGCTGGCCCAGAGGTGCCACAGCCCAACGGGGATGGAGGGAGCACGTTGTCCCTGTGCCTGGATAGGAGAGCAGAGGCTCTTCGAAGTTCATGAAGTGCAAAATAATGACAGAACGAAATGAAAGCTTTGCTGTGGGACAGGACATTTGAGAACATGAGGGGGAACCATCTCCTGAGTGCTGTGTTACACGACTGCAGGGGTTCCCTGCCAAGAGTTCCTCATATTCAGCAATTTCTGTTTGAAAGGTTTTCAGGAAAAAGAAATATTTGTTAATCTGTTAATAAGTAATTAGTCCATGTCTCCTGTGAAATGGTGGTTACATTTACAACAATTAAAGTTGAATATTGCCAATTCCAGCTCCTGTAGAACCCAACCTGCTGTTATTTCAGCCCCAGATGGTCTGAGGGTCTCATCCTCTCCAGCTGCAGCCTCTGTATCAACCAAAACCCGTTTTATTCCAGCTTTAACATCCTCTCATAACAAACCTTCCACCCCTTTCCTGTGTGGATAGTTGCAGCTGTCTGTGGCACACTGTCTCATCCATCAGCTTATTTTATTTCCTCCAAGAAAAAGATATTATTTGCACAATGGAGTAGCAGATATTTCCTTGCATTTCCTCAGTGCCAGATTTATCCCTATTAGATGTTAAGCAACACATTCATTTATGTTTATTATATACTGATATATGATATTTTGGTTGCACCCACACCAGCTGCAGCCCTGACTACTCATCAGCTAATTAAACACTGCAGAAGCACTAATTACACACTGGCTGAAGCTTTTTTGGGAGCCAGGGTTTGGGTCAAGATGCTGCATCTCCCTGACTCGAGACTGCAGGGTTGGAAGCCATGGTTTCCCCAAATATTAAATAAAAATACATTTATGAAGCAGAGAAAGAACAATCCTCGAGTTTATCCATTAGAATTAAAAATGTCCAAGCACCAGATTTATAATTGCAGTGTTATATATTATAATTATAATATATATATATTATAATTGGTACTGGAGATATAAAGAGATGAGTGTCAGATGAATAACTGAGTGCAGGTGATATTAAAATATTACCCCTAAGCCACAAGGCAGGTTTGCTATGGTTTAGGTTTGTTTTGGTAAATTTAAGGTGAATCTTGGCAAAATGGAGCACAGCTTGAACACAACCCAGTCTCCTAAAAGCTGCCCCCAGAGTGGGCAGGAAGGGCCGTGTTTGGAGGTTACCTGTGTGCTTTCACACATTAATGGACAGTATTAAAAGATCATTTTCAAGTTAAGCAAACATTTCTGGCTTATTGGATAACACTTGCTTTAAAATTAAGTTAGATATTCTGAACTTTCTGCCAACTGATTATTTGCTCTCCTCTCTGATGATGGTAATACAGGACATACCATCCCATAATTCAGTAAAGGCAATAAGATTACAAAGCCCAAGCAGAGCCTGAGTCAGCCTTTGACAGATTAAAGCTCTCCAAGTCCCCTGAAAACCCTTCTCTGACACATTAATTTGACCTAAACCCTCAAAATGTTCCTGATTATATCATCTCAATCGGGCTTTATTTTTGTTTTATTTTTCATTGTAGGAAATTAAAAAGGCTTGGTTGATCCCTGGCCAAGTTCTTGAAATGTGTTGCAATGCTGAGGAACTCAAAGATTACTCGAAATACTTTTTAATAATATGTCATGTCAGCAGAGATAAAGGTTCACACTTCATGCCCTCAGCTGGCTTCCATCAGCACCAGGGCCCCTGCTCACCTTCCCTGGAAATCACGAGCTTATGCTCCTCTAATTCCGAACATGTTCATAAAATCTCATTTCTCGTTGGAAAAAGAGCTAAAGATCAGCACAGGTGGGGCTGGTCCTGCCTGGGAGCAGGAGGTAACCCCCAAAGTCCCTTCTCCCTTGCCCTGTTACCATTTCTCGCCCCAAGGGATCATGGAATGCTTTGGGTTGGAAGGGACCTTGAAGAACATCTTGTTCCAACGCCCTGCCATGGACAGGGATCCTTGTCCTGTGCAATAACACCCCAGGGGAGCCCCTGCAGCAGGTTGGACATTGTCCCACCTGGACTTGGCTGTGGGAAAGAAAAGCACAGCAGCAGAGGCCACTGCTGGTGGCCATCAGTGAGAGGATGGAGTAACACAGGGGTAGTAATTCAGATTGCAACTCTGCATTTTGGGACAGCTTGTGAAGGATGAGAAGTACCAAACCCTTGATATCAATCAAAACCAACCAGCCTCAGCCTCTCTGAAGGACAAGAGGAGGAGAACAGGACTAGGAGACCACTGAGCTCCTCCCGGGGTCAGGGCAAGCTCCACTGCCACTGAAATGCTTATTTTGGATCACACGCTGGCACGGCTTGCCCAGGAAACTGTGACATCCCCATCCCTGGAAGTGTCCAAGACCAGGTGGGAGCAACTTGGGACAGCGGGAGGTGTCCCTGCCCATGGCAGGGGGTGGGACTGGATGGGCTTGAAGGTTTCTTCCCACTCAAATGATTCCGTGATCTCCACAATGACAACCTGCTGCCAGTCCAAAGTTTGGGAATACGTGCACTAGGACACCGCCTTGAACGAGCAGGGCGAGAAATCCTGAAAAACATTTGGAGAAAGCAGTGCTTCCAAGAGTCCCTGGGAGCCCCTGGAAGCGGAGCCTGGAGCGCTGTCCCCCCGAAGCCCCGCAGCAGCTCCCTCCCCACCCCCAAACCTGCTTTCTCAGCTGGCCTGTGAATTTTATCCCTTTCCATATTTTTTTCCCGTTAAGGCTCATCTATCCCGGCTGACCCCGGTGCAGGGAAAGGCGCTGGAGCGAGAGTGCGCAGGGGAGGGGGGGAGGTGACATCCTCCTCAGCTCACCCTCCCCCCTCCCCAAAACCCACCTGAGCCCCCAGATCCCCTTTGGTGCCGGCTCTGGGGTGGGTTCCCGGCTGGAAAATACATCAGCGCGGTGGGTTCCAGGCTGCGCAGGGCGGGGAGGTCTCCGCAGAAGGGGCGCAAACGCCGCGCAAATGCCGCGCAGCCCTTTCCATGAGGGTCCCGGCCGGAGCCCCCCGACCCCCCAATTCCCGACCACGCAGGAGCTCCCCGGGACCGTTTTCCCGAGTGGAAAACAGGGATTTCTGCCCCTAATTCAGCGCAGCTGCCGCGGCGGGGCCGCGCTTTGAAGCGGAGCCGGAGCGGGTGGGGCGGGTTTGCTGCCTTAAAAAAACACCCCAAAACCAACCAAACAAACAAAAAGCAAAGGGAAAACGACAGACAGGCTGGAATTCCTGCCCGGCGGTGGCACCGGGTCAGTCGTGCCGGGGACACCGGAGGGGCCGCGTGTGCCCGGCCCGTGGAGGCAGAGCGGGGGCACTGCTTCCCCTCCCCTTTATCCTCTTTTTTCCCCCTCCTTTTACTTGCCTCTCCTTTCTCTTTCTCCCCTCTCACCCTTTTTTTCCCCCCTTTCTCTTTTTTTTTTCTTTTTCCCTTTTGCGCTGGTTCTGGTTAAACGTTATTTGCACTTTTGTTGGAAAAGTGGCCCCTAGTGTGCAATTATGTCAAATTTCTTTGAGTTTTACAATTTAATGGAGAACAGTAACTCTTTTATTGATCCTAGACGGGGCCGGCTCCTCTTCCCCCTCTCCCCCCGCACCCCTCCCGCTCTC
>VXBA01004771.1:440598-465169 GCA_013399895.1 Serilophus lunatus | reverse complement strand
CGGCAGCCGCCCGAGCCGCCCCCTCCCCTTTGTGTTCCCCGCAGAGAAGCGGCCCAAGGCCGGGGCCGAGGGCAGGGAGCAGGGCGTGCAGGTGGAGCTGCAGGGCTCCGAGCTCTGGAGGAGGTTCCACGACATCGGCACCGAGATGATCATCACCAAGGCCGGCAGGTACCGGCCGCCCCCCGCCTCGCTCGGGCTTTGCTTTGCCCTTATGTTTGATTTTCTCCCCCCTCTATTCTTTTTGGGGGAGTGAGAGTTTTTTTGATTTTGTTCCGTTGTTTGGGATTTTTCCGTTCTGTCCGGCTATTTCTCTTCGTTTGTCTCCTTTTCCGCTATTTTCGTTGAGTCCGATTTTTTTCTCCCTCTCCCGCCGCCCGTCCGTAGTTTTTTCCAGCCCTTTCTCTCCCCGCGAGCGGCAGCTTTTCCCAACCCCTTCCCTCTGCCCGCAGGAGGATGTTCCCGTCGGTCAGGGTGAAGGTGAAGGGGCTGGAGCCGCTACAACAATATTACATCGCCATCGACGTCGTCCCGGTGGATTCCAAAAGATACAGGTACGGGGGTGGCGCAGGGGGTCCCGCACGTCCCTGTACAGTCCGTAGGTGTGCGGGGCGCTGGGGGCCGGGGTCCCGCGTGTGACCGCGGCCCGGCCGGGCCAGGTACGTCTATCACAGCTCGCAGTGGATGGTGGCGGGGAACACGGACCACTCCTGCATCACCCCGCGCCTCTACATCCACCCCGACTCGCCCTGCTCGGGGGAGACCTGGATGAGGCAAATCATCAGCTTCGACCGCGTCAAGCTCACCAACAACGAGATGGACGACAAGGGGCACGTAGGTGTGGGGCGACCCCGATGGGGGGAGACGGGGAGGGGCAAAGCATCACCCTGGGCGCGCAGAATGTCACCCCGGGGCGCAGAATGTCACCCTGGGGTGCAGAGCATCGCTCCGGGGCAGCGCCGGGAGGGCAATGGGCCGGTTCGTCTGCCCCGGGACTGAGGGCTGGGTCCCTTCCCCGGCTCCCCTCGGGTTTTCCTCCTGCCCTTGTCCCTCCGGGGGCTCTGAGCCGCCTCTCCCGCACAGATCATCCTGCAGTCCATGCACAAGTACAAGCCCCGCGTGCACGTTATCGCCCAGGACTCTCGCTTCGATCTAGCGCAGATCCAGTCGCTGCCGGCCGAGGGGGTGCAGACCTTCTCCTTCCAGGAGACCGAGTTCACCACCGTGACGGCCTACCAGAACCAGCAGGTACCGGGAACTGGGGGGACGGAGAGCCCCGAGGGTATCGGGAATTAGGGGGATGGAGAGCCCCGAGGGTACCGGGATTTAGGGGGACGGAGAGCCCCGAGGGTACCGGGATTTAGGGGGACGGAGAGCCCCGAGGGTACCGGGATTTAGGGGGACAGAGAGCCCCGAGGGTACCGGGAATTAGGGGGATGGAGAGCCCCGAGGGTACCGGGAATGAGGGGGATGAAGAGCCCCGAGGGTACCGGGAATGAGGGGGATGGAGAGCCCCGAGGGTACCGGGAATGAGGGGGATGGAAAGCTCCGAGGGTACCGGGAATGAGGGGGATGGAGAGCCCCGAAGGTACCGGGAATGAGGGGGATGAAGAGCCCCGAGGGTACCGGGAATGAGGGGGATGGAAAGCTCCGAGGGTACCGGGAATTAGGGGGATGAAGAGCCCCGAGGGTACCGGGAATGAGGGGGATGGAGAGCCCCGAGGGTACCGGGAAGGAGGGGGATGGAGAGCCCCGAGGGTACCGGGAATGAGGGGGATGAAGAGCCCCGAGGGTACCGGGGATCGGGAGCTGAAGGACGAGCATCCCCGATGGCCGCGGCCGGTCCCAGCCCTTTCCCTCCCTCCGTGCAGATCACGAAGCTGAAGATCGACAGGAATCCCTTCGCCAAAGGCTTTCGGGATCCCGGCAGGAACAGGTACGTGCCGGGGCCGCCCTCGCCCTCCCCGCCGCTGCCGTCCGGCCCCTTCAGCCCCGTGTCCCCCCGCAGGGGGGTCCTGGACGGGCTCCTGGAGAACTACCCGTGGCGACCGCCCCTTGCCCTGGACTTCAAGGCTTTCGGCGCCGACAGTCCCGGTAAGTCCCGGCCGCGGGGGCTCAGAGCACCGAGGGCACGAGGTGGGGCCGCAACAAGAACTTTCTGCCTTCTGGGGATTTAATTCCGCGGGGGTTTGACCGAAACTCCTGCGAAAATCCATGCGAGGAGCCGGGAGGAGCAGGATGAGGGCGCGGGCCCCCGGCTGGAATCACAGTGAGATGGGCAGGAAAAATGGGGGGAGAGGCTCATTTGGAGGAGGGTGGTCACGGCTTTGCTGCTGATCCGCTAATTGTTTCCAACCGGTTTAGGAATATCGGCTAAAAACGTGGAGTAGTGACGGCCGGTGTCTTCTGCAGCGGCGAATTCTGCGCCGACAGAAAATAAAATTATCCGTCATTTAGGGCGTGTTCTTTTCCCATGGAAATAAAGGGAAGAGGGGAAGATTTTTAAGGGAAAATGCTTTTCCTCATCCTGATAAACGCACATCGGTCCTTTACAGCCCTTTCCCGTAAAAACGGGTTTTGGAAGTAATAATTGAAAACTGATTCTTTATAGCGCCAAACGAAAAATTAACAAGTCGTTCGCACGCGGGAGGGCTCCGGTTTGGGTTTAATGTCCCCGGTTTAAGCGTAGTTTAGGTTAGGAACTCTTCAAAGTCTTGGGGCAGGGAAAGCAGGAAAAATCACAGGAAAAATTCGTGTTCTGCTGGTGGAGAAATGGAGACACAAAAAAAATCAGAGTCGAGAGAAATTAAGAGGTTTATCAGTTGTAAAGAGAATTAGATATTTAATATTATTATCTTTAATATTAATAATAGCAATTTTATTATTGTTTCTATTGTTATTATTAATAACTTTATTTTTAGAGAATATCTTATGTAAAAAGCCTCTTTTGAACCCGTTTGTCAGGATCGGGGAGAGGAGCTGGTGGATGGACTGCAGTGGGGAATGAGACAACAGCAACTTCAGTACTAAGGGATGATAAAATATTATTGCACATATACTAAATGATATACAATAATATATATATACTAATGTGCGATATAAAATATTAGGGCTACTTGGGATATTTTTTTCCTTGTCTTAATGTAATCGCTATTTTTCTTCAGGGTAAAATTCCTAGGCTGCTGTAAATACAACAAAAACTCCAATTCTGCTACTACTAAAATTATATTTCCGAAGAAAAGCTAAAACCCCAGAAATCCCCAAGCTCTAAAACCAGGAGGCAAATGAAATGAAATGATCCATAGGCTGAAGAAAGAATTGGCCATAAACTTTTAATTTTAAACCTAACAGAAAGGACAGACAGATCTGCTCCTTGAGCTCCTTTGTCCTCTCTGCTGCAATCCCCGCTCCCAGACTTGTTCTGGAAGGTGGGTGACAACATTTCTTAGGACACCACGAAGCAAATCCCAGTCCAGGTTCGTTGTGCTGTGTCCCACGCAGGGATTGATGTGCAGCCTCACCCACAAATGTCGACTCAGTCGCGTTATTCTACATGACTCGAGTCCTGGAGAGCCCCGGGCTGTGGATACCGGGAAGGGAGGTGATATCGGCGGGGAAGGGCGAGACCTTCCCGGCACAAAACCTTCCCGGATTATTGCGACTAAATTACCGACCTGGGAGAGGCTCCTCTTGCTGGGAGTTGGGAGAGGGATTCGCACCACATCCAAAATCTCTGTGGGTTTTTTAAGCTTTGCTAAACCTCAGCTGGTAGTTTGTTTTTGCAGTCAGACGTGGTTCAGTTTTCCAGCCGATTCCGGGTCGCTGGCTGTGTGTAAATCCCGCTGGGATCACACCCAGGCAGAGCATCGCTCGGAATCCGGAGGAAATAGAGGGAAACACGTAGCACAAATGGATCCACGCTCCCTTCTGTCCTTTCCCACCGACTTTGGTAAGAAATTAAAATAGAGGTGGAGGGGGAAAACCCTCTGGAAGGGTTTGGTAATGACTGGGCAGGGGACACAGGGATCTTCACTGGCGAGAAATGAAACCAACATCTGTAGCAGCTGCCCTGGAGCACCATTCCCACCTCGGAGCAGGATCCCATCCCTGCTCCACTTTGCTCCTTGGTGTTGCTTTCCTACCTAATTCTGAAAGTGTTCATTCATCCCTTTCAGAAAGGGGAACGTTTAAGTGACATGTGGGTTTAAATTTCTGGAGACACCGATAGCATTCAGGGCTGTGTTTCAAATTGCTTGGGAAGCCAAGTGAAATGAGTCAATTCCTGTGAGCAGGAAGGTACAAAAAAATTCTCCATCGGGATGAATATGCGTTTTTGTTCTTACATCCAAGGGGGAATTTGCACGAAGAACAGGGAAGCTAAAATAGCACTGGTAAGAGAGGAAAGGTATTGATCCTACAGCCAGGCATGGACCCATCAGGTGTGTGTGGAGCTGGGACAGCGATCCCAGTCCAGGGAATGGGATTATCCACGTGTGACTGTTGTTCTTAAAGAAATGCCAAGGAACATCAGCAAATAACTTATGGATAGATCTTCCCACTTTCCAGGAGCTGGTTTTTAGGAGCAGGTTTGTGCTTGGATGGACACGGACAGCAGGGAGACGTGGGACAGGAGTCCTCCAAGGGTTCCTTGGCTGTGGACACCAGCCAGCCCAGCCTGGATGATTCCTCTTTTCCTTTTCAGGTGGGAGCTCCAGCTCTTCCCCAGTGACCTCCAGCGGTGGGACACCCTCTCCTCTGAACCCTCTGCTCTCTCCATCCTGCTCCCCTCCGACCTTCCACCTGCCAGGGAGCAACCTGAGCGTGTCGTGCCCCGAGCCCTACCTGCACAACCTCAACCTGCCCCTCTACTACAAGATTTGTCCCACCAGCTTCTTAAGACAACAGTCTCTCCTCTTTCCGAGCCACGAAAAACTGGGAGGCACCAACCCCCCTCTCCTGCCCCACTTCATGGTGGATGTGCCCAAACTGTCTTCCCTTGGCATAACCAGCCTGAAAAACGCCAAAGCTGAAGATTTAAACCCTCAGTGCCTGCAAGTGCCTGGTTCTGCTGGTCAAGTGCTGTATGGATTACACGCATCTGGAAACATTTTCCCATCGAGTCCCATTGCTCGGGAAGCACTTAATTGTTCTTTCCATCCTCCATATGGCTTGTATGGCTACAACTTGTCTGTGCCATCCAGACTGGGCAGTGCAGGAGGCCACTCCAGAGGGACCGGCAGCGCCCCGGCCGCTCCGAGGGACGGCAGGTGCCCCCACCCCACCTGGCACCCAGCAATTAACCACTGCCTTTAGTGGAATTGTGGAATATTGCTGCATGTAAAGCAGGTCCCTCCTTCCTTCCCACCCACGGGTTGGTTAGTTGTTGACTCTGAAGCACTGCGTGGTACCAGGAGAGGGATGTCCAGGCTTTTAACTCTCTGTTTTTTACGTTGTGGGGGTGGAGGATCTGGGGGGGGTGCAGGATCCTGGGGATCTGAGATGACCCACAGCCAGGTGATCCCTTTTGGTCATATTTATGTCATGGTTGTAGGTTAAGAGCAAACTGTACAGTCACCTTTTTGATATTTGCACTCTCAAGTGGGACCATAAGGGTCTGTCTTTCTCCAAATGTTTTCTCTCTTGCTTGTCTTTAATTAGCTGAAAACCCTGGGGAGCTGCTGCTCACCCACTCCAGTTTTATCTGATTTCAAAGGGACTATTCAAGACCCAGAGGTGGCAAAGGAGCCTCATTTGACCAAGGGCTCGAGCGTGTTCTGCAGTTCCCTTGGCTCTAAGGGGTCCTCACTCGTGACATGGAAGTGCCTTTTCTCCTGGACCCAGTGGGGGTGGAAATCCAGAATGTGCTGCCAGGTACAGAGAGGCAGGATGGAAAGATGGATGTGTGGGAATGAGAAGGTGGAGGGGAGTCCCAGAGCCCTCCTCTCCAGGCCGTGTCCTCCAGTGGGACCAGTACTGGGAAGCACTGGGAATAAGGGTCACACATCACCCCCATGGAGAGATGGATCCATCTGGGAGAACACCTCCACATCTGGATGAAACACCTGCAGGACACTCTTCCAAGCCAGTGCTCTCAGCCCCAGAAGCTCCACCTGGGATCACACCCATGAGCCTGTGGCCCAGGCAAAGGGCAAGGATGCTCCTGGCTCATCCCCACGGGGAGCACAGATCCTTTGTGGAGAGCTACAGCTCCACAGGCCTCAGAACATGAGCTTTCCAATTCCTTCCAAAAGTCCTCTTTGTTTTATTGTAACCTGTGGATGTTCTTGTTATTCCTGTAAATAATCTGCAGCTCCCAAGGGCACAACGTAGCTCACAATAAATCAGGACCTGGGTTTTATTCTTTATTTGATTGATGTTCAGTCCCTACCTAAAGTCAAATTTATTACTTGATATATGGCAGAGACTGGAAAATAATGCTTGACTGGGACCAGCCACCTTTTGGAATTAATCCTGTATGTACAACCACAACACAGCACTATAGAGGGATTAAGTGCAGGTTGAAGAATCAAAACTGATACCAGAGTTTTGCTTTTATTTTCATCCACAACAGACAACAAATTAAGAACAGAACAAGCACTATCAAAAGCTGCTAAAATAACAAAAAGTCACACTTGGACTTTCAGGAGACTTTGCTAAAATTCAGACAACTCAGTTTTTCTTGATTTTCCTCTTTTGGGTGTTCCCAGAGCCCCAGTGCCAGCAGTATGAAATGGTGGGCTGTGTTAAATTGTCTGTATAACTGTAAAAAGGAACAAACCTGCTTTCTCGTGCTGTTTCTTAGCAGTTTATCTCACTATTTTTATTAAAAAAAAAGAACTTTCTGTTTTCCTCCAGGAGTCCTGATTTCCAAGCTGGCCCTCAACATGTGGTGGTGGGATTCCCGTGGCAGATCCACTGCTGGCCCTGGCCAGGCTCTGTCCAGCCCCCCATGGGCTGGGTAACCACAAACCAGCCCCCACATGTGGCTGGAGGCTCTTCCAGGGCCCTCATGGATTCGTGCAACGGGGAGTTTTCAATTTTCCAGATATTTGGGGCTATGTAAGACATTCCAGAGTTGCTGGCCATGAGCTGCAATCCAATAAATCACTATCTGCTTAAAAATGGGACTGATAATGACTTGCGGAGATGCTCTGCTGCTTCCAGGGGAACTGGGCTGGGTTTCCAAGGGCCCTTGTGATTCCTGTGGGGTCACAGGCTTTGCCTCCCTAATCAGAGCAGCGTGGAAAACACATCCAGAGCCTGGTCCCTGCAAGGCAGGAGAGGGTCCCATGGGTGCCACACTTTGGGCACACCCATAACTATCAATTTGTTGGTTGGCATGGCATGAGAGGCACTGTCTGATCCTGGTTTTCTGGGGGTTATTTCCATTTCCTTTGCCTTTCTCTCCTGGATTTATCCTTCCAGACATGACTGTGACAAAGCTCTGTGTCCTGTGCCACTGTGGTCACCTCAGACCAGACAAGGCTCCCTGATGCTTCTGGCACAGGAATATTTTCCACACCCACAGCAGTGATTCAGCTGGATGGCTCACACTGTAACACAGATGATTTTACCTATTTGAGAAAAACTATGGCCAAAACAGCAGAAAGTCTCCACCCCTTTCTCAGGGTGCTTTGTAAAAAACAGCCACTGGTGGGAGGTGAGTGGCAGAACTTGGGAGAGTAAGTCAGAATAATAAATACCAGTTATTAAACGTGAAACTGGATTTTTCAAACAGGACCAGGTCTCTGCAAACACAGTTTCTCACGTGCTGCTTGTATTTCCTCCCACAAACATCATTTGCAAACTTGTGGCACTTCCAAAGCTCCCCCTTCTTTAGGTTTAGTGGGCAAACACAAGCCCAGTGCTGGTTTTCAAGGGGAGCAAGGAGAACACAGTCAAAGGGGGGGTGTTTAAGATTAAACTTGCTGAACAATCCTAACTATTAGTCATCTGACCTTTCCCAAGAGGGGCTGGAAGTCAGCTGGGAATATCTCAGCCTGTTCATAGCACTCAGCAAATCAAAGTGGCTGCACCAAGGGGGTTGTGTCTGTACTGGATGCTGGGACAGGGGATGGGCTTGGAGTACAAACATGGGGGGTTGGTTTAAAACCCAAAGAGACAAAACCCCAGCACTAAGCAAAGTTTTTAATCAAAGTGCAGTTTACTGTCCAGTTCCCCCCAAATTTAATCCATCCATTGGAGGAGCCCAAGGCACAGTGGGAGTGTCAGATGTGGCTTTTCCTGGTCCCAGTGCCTGGGTTTACATTCGATCTGCTGAGGTTTGGGCTGTAATTAGATGATAATTTGTATCACAATTATGCAAAGCAAACGAGGATTGGATGGCAAGATAGAGCAGAACAAATAAGCACCCAGACCATTTGAAATGCATCCAGCATGGAAACCATGTCCATGTGTGGCTGGGGCTGGGGGACATGTTGTTCCAATAAAGCTGCAGAAAGGGAAAAGCCTGGTCTCGGTTCTACAAAAGCTTCAAATGCTCATGTTTACAAATTTGTATTGCACATTAATATGTAAACACACACTATTGGAAACAGATGAGTCTGCAACATTGACGTGTCCTTTCCTCTTGGTTTGGGGTGTCTGCTTGTCCCAAAGGATACACAAAGTCCCTGGTGACTCTCATAAAACATACTCAGAAAGCTACAGAAGAGGTGCAGATATTGTGAAACCATCTGTGGCAACTCTCCCAACTCTGATGGATTTTGGATTCCAGGGCCTGGGGATGCAACTCCCGACGTTTTGGGGTTGTGCTGTGAGAACCTGGTGGCTGGAGCTGCTCTTTGCAGTGCCATAAGTGATGCCTCATTCCTTGGGGTTCACACACTGAATGAATTGATCATTTTCCTCACTGCTGTGTCACTTGGTGCCACTGGAGCCATGGCATTCCCTGGGCCATGCAGCAGTTCCATCCACAACCAGCCCATGCTCCACCAGTGCTCTGGGAAAACCAGCTATAAAACACCAAGAGTTATTTCCTATACAGGAATTTCCCAGAGGAAAAGGAAACCCACCTTCCTTGCAATGTGAGTAACAGCTTTGACTTGTTGATCAACTTTTCTTTCAGTGGTTTATCTGCATTTTGGGATGGGAGTTCCAGGCATCCCTTTCCATGTGACCCCCAGGCCCCCAGTCCTGATGCTGGTGGAAGCAGCCCTGGAGACTGTTGGGAATTCCACTCGAGGCTGTTGGGAATTCCCCTGGCTGCAAGGACTTTTGCAGATGTTGGGTATTGCCCTGCAAGCTGTTCCTCCTTAACAGGGCTCTGCTCTCCCCCAGTTCGTGGAGTTCCTGAACTTTGTTATTTATAAACCCATTTCCCCACTGTGTCCCTTTGGTGGCATTCCCAAGGAGGACCTGCCATCTACATCCATACATCAAACAATTTCCTCCCAGATTGCTTCTCCTAAAGCACCAAGTTTACAGTTTATTGCAGCAATTAAGAGCAAGAAGGAGCCCAGGTTTTGAGAAGGACCCCTCGAGCTGATAAATCAAACAACAGAAAGCAGCAAATGGAAGTCAAGACCCTTGTGGAGAGGGAAACCCCAGTGACAAGGGGGAAACCCCTGGAAAAATAATATTGGCTGTCTAAGGAGGCAGATCCTGAACAAAACCAGAGATGGGGGCAAGGCTGAGGAGGGCTCCTGGCTCTCTGAAGTCTGAAGATAAATTAGATGCTTTTTTTTTTCAGATATTTTCAGACATTTTCTCTTATTTCAAAAGCCCTTGCTGTTTCAGGTTTTTAGAGAATAACTTTTTGGAGAAATTCACTTTTTCCTTCTTGGCACTGGCTCCAGATCTCACCTCGGAGCCGGGTCCCAGCTCCAACAATTTCCTCCAGGCCCTGCCCAGCAGCTGGGAGCACTTAGCAGCTCATCCAGCCCCTGCTCACCTGCCCCAGCCAGCCCTGACAGGTCCATCTGCTTCCAGTCAGCCCTGCAAATAAAACAGGGCCTGGGCTCTGCAGGAAAAAAAGAGTCATGGACTGGTGTGCTGGCTGAGTTACCCTGGCAGGTACTCACATGGTGCCCCAGGGAGGGATGGTGCCCCCTGGTCCATGGCAGTGAGATGCTGGATCCCTTCCCCAGGGAGCTGCCCCTTCCCTTCCCCATGGAACTACCCCTTCCCTCTGGAACTGCAGCCTGGAAACAGCAGAAATCCCTTTTTTTTTTAATCCATTTTGGGTGGATTTTAAACTCTGATCAGGGGAAGGCTCACAGTTCTGCCCTGGCTGTGCCCACCTCACCCCAAGCACTTGGTGCTTTGAACCATCACCTTCCATCACGTTTTCCTGTTTGTTGGAGGCAGTTGGTACATTTTGGGGGTGGGGGTGTGTTTCATGGGGGTCTTCAACACCAGGACAGGATGGAGCAGTCCTGGAGGCTGGGCTGGTCGTGCTCTATGGCACCAGGATGGCACTCCTGCCACTTTAAACTTAAAAAAGAACATAAATACAGATGTAAATCAACATTTCAAGTATTAAATGGTTTATATACAGTGAATTACTGTTATTAAGAATTAATATCAGGCAATGCAGCACAAGGAGTGAAGTCCCACTCCAAGACACCTTCAAGTGAGTCCAGTCCCAATCTTCTCACAGGGCTTGAGATTTTGGGGCTGGAATCAGGGGTTTTTCTCCCTGCAATGAGAGCGTTTCACATCTTTCCCTATGAATATTTACCCAGGGCTTTAAACCACTGCCTGTGCACAATAAACAGATTTAATATAAGTTTACACCAATACCTTCATTTCTTGCAGCAAATAGTTATGTCTGAAAGTGTTGATAAACTGAAAGAAGGCTTTAAAAATTTTGATTGCCAACTATTTTTCTTCCATGAAGAAAAACCACTCTCTATATCCAGCTGTCCTGCTCAGGATGTGCAAGTACCTCATGTCTCTGTTCACCAACAATTCTTTTAGCTTCAGCCCTTTGCTGAATTCTTCTTTTATCTTTGTTAAAAGTCCCTCTGTAAAATTAATCGAAGCTGATAAGCCATTTCCTGTATCATATTTCTCCTAATGTTATCAATATTCCTAATAAAAATAGAGATTGAAACAGTATGTTGTAATGTCCAGGATATAAGCCAGATCCTGCTGCAGCTCAAATAAATATGAATCTGGCCTTTGGCTTTCATAAAAGCAGGATAATGTCTCTATCTGGGCTTTCCTAATGGATAACATCAGCCTCCTTTGCTTGGCTTCTCAAAACTACCAGGATTTGGGAATTTAGGCTGGTACAAGAAATATTACTCTGTGTCCTGGAGATTTTGGAGATTAAACCAAATCAAAGTGAAGCAAAGCCCCAAACTTCATTCCCAGCTGAAACAAATCCCAACATTTCCAAAGCCTTCTTGCTTTGGAAGTGCTGACACTCGGCCTGTTGGACCTTGGAATTGCAAGAGAGAAGATCTCGAGGGAAGGAATGGCAAGGAGAAGAGAGGGAAGAGCTCACCTGCATCTGACCAGCTCCAGGTGCTTCATCCCTGGTGCTGTTCCTCTTTCCCCACTTTGGGAGATGCTTTCTAGTCAAGTTATTGGTCAAAGAATCAGGAATAAATCGTTCCCTGGATGGGTTTCCCAGAGAAGCTGTGGCTGCCCCATCCCTGAGAGTGTCCAGGGCCAGGTTGGAGCAGCCTGGGACAGTGGGAGGGCCCAGGGCAGGGGGTGGGATGGGATGAGCTTTAAGGTCTTCCCCAACCCATTCCATGACTCCCTGAAATGGGTTTGGGAGGTGTTAGAGCCACATTGGCCAGTGAGGACCTTTCCTCTCTCCCCACTTTGAGGTCCTATGAAGACTCAGCATTGCCTCAGCCCAAGGTATCTCAGAGGTCCCGTGTCAGCTGCTGATCCAAGGGGCTGGTTGGCAGGTCCAGCTGCCAAGGGGAGCCAGAGCATCCCGCTCCAAACTGGAGCTTCCCAAACGACTGACAGACCACTTATTTCTAGGTTGGTTTTCAGTCTCATTCCTGCATCTGGAGCCAGAGCCCTAACGAGCCATAAAAAGGAGGAATTTCACTGGGTTGGTCTCCTGGACACAGAACAGAGCAGAGGGTGGAAATGAGATCCAGCTCTGCCCAAGCCAAAGTTTTTTCAGAGGAGATGGTGAGTGTTGGCCACCCCAAAGGGGGCTCAGGGAGCAGAGATGCTCCTGCATCCACTCACCCCCATCCCCTGCATTGGATCCAGACCCTGCTCAGGCTCCCAGGGGGGAAATCTGGAGTCCTTTGAGTCTCAGATCTCAAAGATTTGGAATCTTTTGGGTCTCCTTGGCATTGGATCCCCCACCAGAGCCATGGCTTGGAGGTAACAGTTCCCCACAGCTCTCCCTGTGGATTTGCTCCTCAGCAGGTGAAAACACAGAGCAGGGATTCCCAGGTAATTTGTCAGGAAAAAAAAAAATAAATAATGAACACAGCCCTTGGGTGGGGGAAAGTGTTTTATTTGCTGAAATTGGGCTTGGTCAATCCCAGCATTCCTGCCCAAACAGCCACGTGGCCCCAGTGCCTCAATTCTTCCTTCTTTTTCTTAAAATAGGACACACCTGTGAGGAAGGCGAGTTCCTTCAAGACATTCCTGGTCTGGAGCACATTAAAGTGGTATTTTTGTTTTGTATTTTTGATGATTTGCTCCAGTGATAACATAATAGCATCATATTCTGCCTGGGACTGATTAAAACATTGCTTTTGATCAGCGCAGCAGATTGAACCAGTTGTTTATTACTGGACAAAGCTTGGAGGAAAGGAATTAAAAAGCAAAAAAAAAAAAAGAAAAAAAGAGCAGAAAAAGGAAATAGCTCTGGGTGGCTGCTGGGTTTGGGAAAATCCTCTGTTCCAGCTGGGGTTTGGGAGGTGAGAGGAGGGAAGGATGATCCATCACGCTGATGGACAACGGCTGAAAACCTGGGCCCTGCCTGTTAAAACCACACGTGGGGGGAATAAAAGTCATTTCTCCCTCTCAGGACCCACCAGATCAGCACTGATGAATTTCTACATCCAAATTTCCCATTTCCCAGAAGGAAATGTCTGAGCTGCATCAATCCCTGTGGGTTTCAAAGCTGCCTATGTTTTAAAATATAAGACTTAAGCTAAAAACCCTTCTTCTTTTTAATGTACTGGCCACAGGCAGCATCACATTGTTTCAAACCTTCGCCATCTGAATGTAAATGTGTTATTTTGCTTTAACTCCAGTTCCTCTGAAGGCTTTCAAGACTATGGATTTTAATTACAAGAATATTTTTAATAAAATCCCCTCTTTAACTGCTGGCAAGACTGTAAGGGAAAAAAACAATAATATCTGGCTCTGTGTCTTTGACAGAATAATTCTTCAAGTTGCAGTTGCCACATCCCTGCAGCTGTGACCAATAACCCTCTGTCTTTATGATTCTCCTACGATATGAAATGAAAATGAACTGGAAATGTTTATGCCACAAATGGTGTGCAACACATTAAACAGATAACCCAGCAGAGGGTTTGCTTAAAACAGGGGGTTCCTCCTCCCCCTGTAACTTAATCCCCCTTTTCCCAGGCAGCAGAAGGGCTCAGGCACGTCACAATATCTTCATTAAAGAGGAATTACTTCCCTCTCGCCATCCCCAGGTGCCACTGAAAGCAGAGCTTTGTTTCATGTGGCCACTTCCCATTCCTGTGTTCACAGCAGTGGATTCCTTGGCTTCACGGGACGTTTGCAGATAAATCTATTTTGGGTCTTGTTTGCTTCCCTCTGCCTTCCCCCCACAGCCTGTTTATAGGCTGCACATTCACTCCTTGGTCATGCCTTTGGAATTATTCACCGCTTTCCATAAAAGAAAAGAAGAGACCTCATCATATCTAATGACCTGAGCCCAACAGGTTTGTGCTCGTTTGCTCCGATGGATAAAGGGAGCGGAATCCAATTCCTTCAGGTCCCTCATTCCCAACACCTGCCCCTGCCCCGTGTTTTCCTTGCAAGGGGACACCTCTCGCAGCTCCCTTGGGAAATGCTGGCTCCTCACATGTGCCTGCAAATCTCTGCCGGGCTGGGGAGAGCCCGGGATGGGGAATTGGCTTCGTGTGTCCCAGCCAGGCACCGTGGCAGCGCCTGGGAGGGGACAGGGGCAGCTCCTCCTGGATTTGGGTGTTGTTCCAGCACTCCCAACACAACCAACGGGGTTTTCACCCCGTGCTGCTCCCTGGGCACCACCAAGGGACCTTAAAGTCCATCCAGTGCCACCCCCTGCCCTGGGCAGGGACACCTCCCACTGTCCCAGGGATCCCACCCTGGCCTGGGACACTGCCAGGGATGGGGCAGCCACAGCTCCTCTGGGAATTCTATTCCAGCTCCTCCCCACCCTCACAGCCAGGAATCCCTTCCCAATATCCCATCCAACCCTAAAGACCTTCAGCTTCAGGCCATTCCCTGTGTCCTGTCCCCCCATCCCTTGTCCCCAGTCCCTCTCCAGCTCTCCTGGAGCTCCTTCAGGCTCTGCAAGGGGCTCCAAGCTCTCCCTGGATCCTTCCCCTCTCCAGGTGCTCCTGCAGAAGGTCAGCACCCCCCCAAATCACCCCCAGTGGGAGCAGAACTGAGCTACAACACAGCATTTCCTTCAGTGTGGAAGTGTAACCACCTGGAACATCCCAATCCCTCACCAGGAACATCCTGATATTACCAGTCCTGGTTAATAATCAAATTTTTGAGCTGGTTGCCAACCAGCTGCTCACAAACAGGGTTTGAGGGATGGCAATTCCCATCCATTTTGCTTTAATATTTCAAAGTGTTGGGAATCATCCTGAATTATTCCTCCAGAGAAACCCAACCCCTCCAGACGGCACCTGCAGGACAGAAAAATGAGATTTAAAGGAGCACATTGTCGCTTTGGGGTGGGTTTTTCTTCCAGGCTGCTCTTGGAGCAGAGTTTATTTCACATTCTCTCTATGGCAGCACAAATGTGGCCGGGGAGGGAAGGAAGTGAAGTGTGGTGGGAGCTGTCAGCAGCTCCCTGGGATCTGACAGGGTCCAGCAAACACTCCCCCACCCTGACCCCTCCTGTCAATCAGCTTTTGGGGGGAGAAGCCCCTTCCCACCCAGCCCTGGCTCCTTGGCAGGGCCAACAGCTCCACTTTGGGGGAGCTGTCATTTATCATTATTTGGGGAGGAAGGGGCCAGGGAGGGTCTCCTCACCCTGAAGGTGAAGGCAGAGCAGAATTGGAGATGATGGGTGGGGATTTCCAGAGGCACAAATGGGAATAAGAGTCGGAGCTTTCCAGGCTGTACCAAAAACAGAGGCCCAATTTCAGCCTCAATTAGAGGCAGCAACCCCCGAGTCTAATTCAGGAGGCAGCTTCTAGGGTTTCACTGCAGGAGGAACAATAATATCCCACTTCCCTCTCCCCAGCCCCAGCCATTTCCATTTCACAGGGGCAAGGCTTGACTCCAGCATGTGTTTGGGTGAGACACTCGGGGACAGGAGTGTGCTAAAGAAAATAGGGGGGAATGCTGTGTGCAAGTGGCTGTGTTGAGGTCTGGGGAGGAGAGGAATCCTCCTCAAAATCCCAAGAACATGGATGGGTTGGCTGGGAAGGGATCCTAAAGCTCATCCCATCCACCCCCTGCCCTGGGCAGGGACACCTCCCACCGTCCCAGGGGGCTCCAACCTTGGGCACTCCCAGGGATGGGGCAGCCACAGCTTCTCTGGGAATCCTATTCCAGCTCCTCCCCACCCTCCCAGCCAGGAATCCCTTTCCAAAATCCCATCTAAACTTCCCCTTTTTTGGTGAAAACCAAATGATATTTTTCATTGATTTTTTGGATGTCTCTATCACCACAAAGCTCCTACCAACAGCCCTTATGGAGAGAAAAAAAATTCCAAAAACCCTTCCCAGATTTAAGCTTTATTTTGGAAAACACTCCCTTTCCAAGGCTTACAGTCAGTGTTATCATTCTGGTAATAAATTCCTTTAAGAATTAATATTTTAAAAAGGCTGCCTGAAGAACATTTTGAATTTTATGAGTCTCAATCTGATTTCATTCTGATGACAAAGAAAATTGGCTTTAGCTTTTAAATTATTTCAAAAATACCATTTTTATCAGTGACGTGGTTCACCTGTGAGCACTTCTTTGCATTTGAAAGGACAAATTTGCATGAGGAGATCGGTCCCTTGGGTGGGGAGAGGGGGATGCTGGAGGTGCAATCCACAGATGTGCTTTTCCGACGGTAAACTATTGATTTTTCAGCCCTTTTTTAGCCTGTTACTGGAGATTCCTGGAGTAGAAAATCTCCTGCAAGGTTTCTGTCCAACCGTGACCCTTCCTGCAGCTTTGGCTCATCCCTCCAAGAGGGAAAAGTGCCCCTTCCCTGCACCACGGGCTTTCCCCCTTCGGTAGGAACTATTTCTTTGTTACTTAATCATCTGTAATTATCTCCTGGAGTAAATTCTGTTGGTGCATCAATTTTCAAACACAACAGTCGTTTTTATCAGTCATGTTTATTTAATTTTAGCTGATTAGCACAGAACCTAACAAGTGGCTTAGACTAACAGTGTGTCACTGCCCAAGTATTTTGTAGGTAACAAGAAGACATGGAATAGTGCACATGTTGCTTTGTCTGCATTAATCTATTTACATTGTAATTCTTCAACTGTTTTTAATGGCTGGTTCAGCTGGAAGCAATTAGTTGTCTAAATTAAAGCCACATTTCTCACTTTGTGCACTGGGAAGGTTCTGAACCGTTGTCTTCTCCTTGCTTTTTTGTTTCCCAAATCAAGACGGATCCCGTTTGAAAATGCATGAAATCCTATTGAGGGGATTGAGGTGGTGTTTGGAGCCCTGTCTGTCTGGCAGCCAAAGGCTTGGATGGGCCACAAACGCTGTGTTTGAAGTTGAACTCTGCTCAGGGCTGTCAGCAGGAGCTGGGCTGGGGGGGGGACACGAGGCAGCTCCAAAGGAGTGGAGGAAAGCCAGGAAAAGAGAAAGCACTGCATGTTCTGGGCTGCTCTGCACGGGCATTATATATTAATTAAATTAACAAATAGGTTTGTACTAAGCACAATGTAATTGATACAGAACGTGTTGGATTTCACCTTCTTTGTGAAGGAAAATAATGTCACATTTTTAGAGCAGCCCTGGAACACCTGGAGTCAGGCTGGGGCTGCTCCAAGCCTTGGGCCAGGGGCTCATCCCCCTGGCTGGGGGTTTCCCAGGCCTGGCCTGAGCACCACACTCTTCTCTCAGAGGTGTCCAGAGGTCTCAGCTCGCTGGGGACACTCAGAGCCCTGGGATATGAAGGGTTGTCCAGTGCTGGAGTCCCCCCCATTCCTGGAGGGATTTGATAAGGATGTGGCCCTTGGGGACTTGGGTTAGTGGAGGCCTTGGCAGGACGGTTGGACCTGAATGTCTTACAAGTCTTTTTGAACCTAAACAATCCTATAATTCTGTGTTACAGTCCAAAGTCTGGTTGGTTTGGATCCTCTGTGCAAGGTGAGAAATTTGCTTTTAAAAGTACTGCTTAATGTCATTTGTTAAAACAATTAAATAAAGCGCTTTGAAATCATTGCATGAGGTTGATGACCTAGGAAGCCAAGGGAAGAAGAGCCCCACTGTGCTCTGTGTGGACTTCAGGACACCCTGGAAGGTGGTCCCCAGGGCAGCAGCCTGGGAAGGGGGATTCTCCCAGAGAAAACAAGGATTTGAGCTGCTCTTTTCCACGGCACTGGACAGCTTTCTGTAGCAGGGCTGTTGCATTTGACACATTTTCTTTTCATCTTGGCAGTAAAACACCACAAAAGTCACACGTGGCCCAGTCCAAGCTGTGCCTTCACTTGGGTCAATATTCCAACAAATGAAGTTTGGGCCCATCCTTATCCCTGAGGAAGCTCAGGGTGAAGGAGGGGAGGGTCCAGCCCTGCCCGCCGCTCTGCCCACCCCAAAGCCAAAGCCAGCAGCCCCAGGCAGGAGGTGTGTGCCTTGCCCAGTGTGCCCCAGCCCCAGAGCCCCCAGCCCTGGGCTGTGCTCCCTCCCAGCCCCGTCCCATCTGTCCCTCGTTACATGCTCGGGTTGTGCCGAGCCAAAGGTCAGAGGAACCCCCAGCCCACGTTTTGCCAGCAGTTGATTCTTCAGACAACAAACAACTTGAACAGGGCCACAGACAGGACCCTGTCACTGTAGCCAAGGAAAAGCCAAGAGCTAAATCCTCCTGGCTCCCTGCTCTCCTCAATCCCTGGAAAATAATTAAGGAAGCAGATGGGGCTTTGTGGAGCTGGTGCAGGGCTGGGGCTTGGCTGAAGACTTCTTGCTTTTAATATACTGCCCAGCATTAATCAAGCAGTTTGGGAGCATCCTAAATTGTGCCAAACAGAGCTCCAGTGATTTACTGTCGGATTCTTTCAGCTCCTGTTTTCCTTTCATGTGTGTTGCAGGGTCAGTGGCAGCACAGTCGTGCTTTCACTGGGGCAACATTTGCTGTTGTCATTCCGGAGCCAGGGGTGTGTTCATGCTCCCAGCCCGGGATGCTAATTGATTTTAGGGAGCCCATTCATCAGTTAAATTTAGGAGATCACCCACCAGGTTTGCTGCTCACTGTCAAAGGTAATTCAATTAAAACTCCCCCAGTGTGACGAAGCAGGGGATGGGGAATATGTTCAGCAGCTGTGCTGCTGTGCCTTCTCCATCCTATTGTGTCTGGACCTCGGCTGGTTAATGTACACAACAGTAAAAAAATTAAGCCCAAATGGCACCTTCAATGTCTAAATTTTCGAGCTTCAGAGAAGAGAAAACCCTCAGAAGTGCTGAAAGGCAGCAGTGCTGCAGTGGCTGAATTAACTCCTGGCATCTGGAGGGGCTTGGGGGCTTTAAAGTAACCTTCAAAAGAATCCAATCTGGATTTTTGGGGTTGAAAGTAACTGTCAAAGAATCCAATTTAGACTCAAAAATCCACTGATAGTTTGGTTTCTCCTCATTCCTACTGTAAATTACCAGCTCCCTCTCAGCCAGCAGTAAGGACACCATCCCATGTGGGTTCATCCCCCTCGTGTGTAAATCAGGGAGGTGTTGCAGGCACTCATGGAAAGATGTTTCTATTAAAGCCTGGAGGTTGAGGCTCTCTGGAGCCCAGGCTGTGCCCCTCTGCCTGTGCCAGGGGCACTCCCGAGGGGTTTGGCAGTAATTAAGCACATCCTTAACGATCCCACTGCACACCAGGGCCCAAAATGGTGTGTCTGCTTAATAGATTACAGGCAAACATCCTCTGAAAAGCACAGGTAAACAAGGCACTCATCCCTCAACCTTTCACCCTCCAAGAGCAAGGTTCACATCCCCCTGGAGCACAGATAAATAGGGCCAGGACTGCCCAGAGCTGCTGCTGGGGGGTTGCAGCCAGGGATTATCCCAGAGCATTGGTGGGATTCAGGCTGGGAATACCTGGTTTATTTATGGCTGCAAGCACAGGCTGAATGAAACTATAAAACTCCAGCAAAAGCATTCAGTTTGGGAGAGAAACTGGGATATCATTTGCTGCTCTAAACCCACCAGTCAACTCAGGGCTGGCAAGTATTAACCTTTGTATTTGTAGAATATTTGGATGAAAAAACAGGGCTAATTTGAAATGTAATAATTACCATTCATATGTTACTACTTCTGCCACCTTTATACACAGAACTACCCTGCAGAAAAGGTTGTAGTTACACATTTTGCAGGGAAATAGGGAGATTTTCAGCAACATTTAAATACTTAGAGCAACAACTGGGTAAGGAGCAGCTTTGCTGTACAGCTACTGCCAGGAATCCTCTCTTTGCTGTTGCTGCTCAATGTCTCCCTTCCTCTGGCATTAATAAATTAAGGCACCTGCTCTACAAATCAGCAGAAATCTGGAAAATCATTATCACTCCACCACGGAAATGCTGCCCATGAGGACAGAACAAATGGGGCATGTGGCCTACATGGGACTTGAAAAAAAGCTTCTATTTGTCAAATTACCAGAGGAAAAGTTGATCTTACTGTGAGGGACTTTATCCACTTCCAGGTCATATCAATTAGTCACAGCAGGCTCCTGAGACTGGAACTAATTTACAACACTCTGAGCTTCTCTTGTGGATTTCCAGGCACAGGTTGGGGCTTCACACAGAACCTGGGACTCAAAAACCAGCAGCAACAGAGACTGAGCTCAGTGCTTCCAGTGCTGACCCATTTTGCAGCAGAGGAAACCAAGCCTGGGACAAGAATAAAGTGAAATAGAGGCTCCAGGACCATGTTGAAGCTTTGAAAAAAAGAAAGAAGTCTTAAAAAATGTAATTAAAAAATACTGAGTGTCTTTAAAAGAAGTTTTGAAATGCTTTCCTGTCCCTGACAGCTCATTTTGGCAGAAATGGAGGGCAATAAAGAATTATGAATCAGATAGCAGGGAAATTAAATTAAGCTGATTATTATCTTGTCAGACAGTTGCATTAGTTGATACCAAATGTTCATTGCTTTAGACTTTTGCAAAAAGTCTCACTCAGAC
The DNA here is from genome assembly GCA_013399895.1 of Serilophus lunatus. Lineage (NCBI taxonomy): Eukaryota > Metazoa > Chordata > Aves > Passeriformes > Eurylaimidae > Serilophus > Serilophus lunatus. The sequence goes on along the minus strand of VXBA01004771.1, from coordinate 444,684 downwards.
TTAATAAATTCAGAACATCCTAAGCAATACACACAGGAAAACATCCTTTAGGTTAGAAATGTGCAATATTAAATATTTTTATTGTCTGAAATCACCCTTATCTGGACCAGGGCTGGGAGCAGCCTGTTTGCTGTGAGAGGGCCAAGTCTGGCTGCTCCTCACAGCACTGCTGGAAAACCTTGGGAAGCTTTTCCAAGAGCTGGGATCCTGCAGGGCATTGATTTTCCATCCTGAACTGTGCCTGAGATCCTCAGGAAAGAGCAGGAAAAGCTTGAGAACTCACTCCCTGTGTCATCTTCTGAGCTCAAACAAATAAACAGCATTTACTCTTAAATTAATCCTGCTATTAAAAATCATTTCCATCAGCACACAGTGAGTGTTTCCTTCTGAGGCAGCAGAATTATCACAGCAAAAAGCAAAATGACAGCTCAAAAAAACCCAACAAACCAAACCCCAAGGCTTAACTAAAAATGCAACTTGGAAACAAGTAGAAAGCACAAAGTTCCTCACTAGCACACTCCTGCCAGACCCTGAAGGGCCCAATCAGTGGCTAAAAGCAGCCAAGGGGTGTTTTGGGGAGGATTTTGGGAAGGCTGCCAGGGGCCAGCCTGTGCCCAGTGATGCCAGGCTGGGAAGGGGCAGGGCAGCATCATCCCCCCCTGAGTGGACACTGCCCAAATCCAAGGTTCCACAGCAGCCAGTTCCTCCAACCAGCCGGTTTTCCTTGAGGAATTCCACCCAGGATTTCTGTAGGACCCACAACAGCAAAGCCTGAGGCTCCCTCTGCTGGTTCCCGAACAGCAGCAGAAGGGGAACATTACAACTGGAAGGTTTTTAGGTGTGGGAAGGACAAACCCAAGCCCAAACTCAATCCCACCCCATCTCCTGCCTGTTTAACACATGACCTCTCACTGGGTAAGGACAGAAAACCCCCTGAGATGTCTGAGCATGAAGGATCACACCAGACTAAACCTCAAAAAAACTGTCAAATTGAAAATAATTAAGAGTTTATGTTGTTAAACTTCATATGAATTAGTCCCCAGTTGTCCCAGCTCTCTCTCTGTGGTACCCACTTTATTTTCTTCTGCTTTTGTCTCCATAAATATTTAATTCTCTGGCTACAGGCTCCTGTTTATCCCTGTCCAGAGCCCTGTAACAGCCACACGACCCAAACACACCCCAGGTAAGTCTGTACAATTTTATTTACCACCTGCAGTTACATTTACAAACTCTCCCATACAAGTAAAGCAGTTTTCAAAGTGAACTGGACCAAAGCTACAAAAATTATTCTCTTTTCTATACACGTCACCAGCTTCAGAATTTATTTCTGTGCACAACTGCTGATTATATCTAACAAAAATTGGCTGGTTTTTGGCTCTGAGATCTCCACAAAGGCAACTTGATCCTTGATCCCACTGCAGTCACGGAATTAAAGTTCTTGTTCTTGTTTTCCTTCCTTCTCCTTTTCATCTGAAGCTCTTCATGGCTTTGTTTTGGAATTCTAATGGAGACAAAATGCTACCACACACCAGCAGTTTGAGGAACACAGGGGAACAAATGCTGAGCAAAACCATCCAGCAACGTTTCAAGCAATGTTTGACTTCAGATGTTCCTGCTCCTCACAGAAATATGGAATTATCAGCTGGGAGTCAGTTCCATAAAAGCACAAACAACTGATTTAACATGGAATGAACTTGTACAAACACACAGAGTAAATGTACAGGAGACAAAACAAGGGGGGAGTGAGGAGCCAGAGCTGCTCAGGGAAGGGAAACATCTCCAGGAGGGAGGAGGAGGGAACTCAGAGAGTCACTTGGTTTGAAGCATTTCCAAAAGGCAGGAGAAAACCAGATTGTTTGAATATAAAAGTGTGAAATCCTTCTGAGTGCAGCTCTCAGACAGTTCCCCAGAAGAGGGCAGGAGATCTGTGTGCTGCCAGGCCCCAAAATTCCTGGAGGGAAATTCCCAACCATTCCCTGTTTCTGTTTCCCCAGAGCAGCTCAACCTGCTCCAGACAGAACCTCAACTACAACTGACTTCATTAAATCACTCAAGCCTTTTAATTTGATAATGAATTATGTCCAGCCTGGGATAAGATCAAAACTCCAAACCAGGCTGGACATAAAATAAGGAGCTTATTTATTATTTATCTTGCAGCAACCTCAGTCTCACCTTTTCATTTCTAAATTCCTCCAAGGCTCAGGGAAACTTGGAAAATCACAGATTTGCTGTCTGACCCCTCAAACAGTTCCAGAATGGCCCCAAACCAGCCTCAGAGCAGCACAATTTTGAACTTTTGTTAAAAATTCAGTTAAGAATAATTAAAGTAAGCCAGGTCAGGAGTTGCCCTATCAAACACTGAAATCCTCAGCATCCCAGGGACAGCTCCAAGGAATTCCAGTGTGGAGTGATCCCACAGCAGGAGGTTTCCAGCAATGTCATGATGTGAAGTAAATGAATATTAAAACCAAAGCAGTAAATCCAGCAAGGCAAAGGCACACACACAGTTACCTCAGCTGGGTAACCTGTTGCATAGATACACCACCACCCTGGTCACACTGGCAGAAGGAAATGGAATAAACAGTCCCTTTCCTACAATGTTTGATTCCTAATTGGAAGGGATTTCATTATTTTGCAGTTATTTTCTTTTAAACAAGTGAAAAGATCCCATTTTAAACCAATTGTTTCAGCTCTGGCTGCCAGTGTGAGAGAGATTTCCACAACATTTGAGCTTCTTTTGTCTGTTTTCTTTATCTTCTTTTTACAGTAGCCTTGATTATTTCAGAGTGTAACAACCTGCCAAACCTTTGGAGTGAGTTGGGTGACACATTTAAAATAAAGCCTGAAACTGCTCTGAAATGTTCCATCACTTTTGCACGTTTTTACAGAAAAAAACCCCTTCTTGAATAAAAAACTGAGTTTTTGTTGTGGTTTTTTTTTCCTTAAATATTCCCCCAACACTGGAAAACCCACTTGAGGCAATTAACAACCAACCTGAGCCTGGTGCCTCACCCCTTCCCTCACCCCTACAAAGACAAAACATAAAACTCAGGAAGAGGATTTGAAGTCACTGTTTATCACAACACATCACAAGTGGTCTCAGCCACAAACTTGTACAACCATTTCTTCCTTTACAACTGCAGCAAGAGTCTGCAGCTCCTGAGAGCAGCCAGACTCTTCCTCTGTGCAGAAATAATTGCTAAAATGAGCTCCTCCATACAACTGGAATATTACAAATCATGTTATTTTAGCTGCAGAGAGCAACAGACAAAGAGTCAAAAATATATTGAAGTCCTTCTGTGCTAAAATGATGCCACCACAAGTCCCCAGTTATATAAAATTGGCTTTTGGTAATTTATTTTTTAATTAAACTGTTAATTTTAGCACATTTACCTCACCTTGAAAAGACTAAAAAAACTCAAAGTCCACTTATTTGTTTCAACAAGTGCATTTCCCATGAAGTCCACACTGTCCACCCCTGAGTGTTCCAGGAGTTTGGCTCTGTAGGAAAATTTTCTACAACAATCAGCTGAACTGACACATCAGTTCTCCAGCCACAAACAGTTCTCATCATTTAAAAAAATCACTTCATAATTTAAAATATACCTCAATGACACTCTGCTTTGCTTTGAACTAGAATGCACCAACATCAGTGGGGCTGATTTAGAACATCAATTTGTGAGAAAAGCTGGCAAAAAAATAGATCAACTTCCAAATGTACAGAAGAGGACATCAGAGCTGATATTTTGGGGTCACTGAATGTATTTTAGAAAGAGCAGCAAGCAAGGGGTGAACCCCCCCCCCCATCACAATACTCACACACTAAGCCAGAGTGTTTGCCCCTGGAGGGCAGTGCAGGGTTAGTTCCACACAGGGAGGGTGGGATGCACTGAGCTGGGATGGCCAAGGAGCTGCAGCTCTGGGGTTACACCTGGTCCCGCAGGCGGGCGAGTCTCTGGGACAGCTCATCCTGCAGGGCACACACACAGCCCCAGCATCAGCCCCTGGGCAAACCTCCCCTGCCCCAAATGTCCCCAGGCATGGGGTTACAGCAGGTGGAACTGAGCAGGAAAAGGGTTTGGGGGG